>JACXGJ010007016.1:0-32040 GCA_016801105.1 Esox niger | reverse complement strand
TGGGGAACCTATTTAAGTTTACTGTTTTGAGCACATGGGTGTGGTTTATTTTGGTTTGTTAGCCGTAGGCTATAGTTAACCCAGTCATCGTGTCTGCTTTGAGTTCGTATGTTTGTTTCTTTTGTTGTCTTTATTAAATAATGGATGTCTACCTCCAAACCGTCTCTGCGCCCGTGTCCTTCCAGCACCATGACAGAAATCACCTGACGTGTTGAGAAACGTACTAATCCAGTCAAATTTCTCGAATGCCAGCGATGTACAATTAGGCATACCTCAGGGCAGCTGCCCTGGTCTTTTACTCTCCACAATTTTCCCAGTTTCTAATTTGACTAAAAATAAACTAAAATAACAATTTATGTTTATGATTCCAAACATTACATTAAATTACATGTTTGCACCCAAAACCAGTGACATCACTGAGAATTTTAACATGTTGTTACAGTCAGTATCAGAGTGGGTCATTCACGCAAACCACAACTGTATTATTGTCTATAATAGTTATTGGTCCCAGATTAACAAGTTTCTAGTGGTATGGTTAGATTTAATAAAAGCTGTAGCTGGCTGAAAATAGAAATGCACACATTGCATTTAAGGACACCCGCAGAACTAACATTGGCAATACGATGATTAATATTAATAGTATGCATGCCTCCCTTACCTGGCAGAAAAAGTAGAGAGACATTGCATAACGTCTTCATTTTTTGATAATTATTATTGTTACACGAATAATGAAACAGCTCTACATTAAAAAAACATACTGCTCAAACTCCTCTTCTTATCCAAAAAGGTATCCTTCCTAGCATCAAATTGACCACCACAATCCAAGGTTCAAGTCGATTAGTGTCTAGGAATCCTTACGTGTAGTGCTATTTGGCCAGCATTGTCTTTGGAAAGAAGAGGCATCATTAGCAGGGCACTCTGCATGAGGTCATCGTCCGCTAATCTGACAGACTTTCTGTTTGGATGTGGAGTGTGTAGAAAAGCAGACTACCTCTTGGCATGGCATGTGTGCCTAACAAGAAGGCTTACTGTGATCTTCAACTCTCCGAATCCTTTAGGAGTTGCAAAAATTGTGGAAAGGAGAAAAAGGGGCACAAACATGGTTAGTGAACAGTATTTTAATGTTCTATTTCCCTGTAATTTAGTGTGTTTCAGGAAGTCTTGTTGATCCCTTCCAAAAAATTACTAAAGCAATTTTAATGCTTTTAAATGTAAAATAAAATGAAAATGTGCTGTGCAAATATCATCAGATTAAGTAATGTTGCACTTACAGCCAAAGATGTACTTAGATAAGTCCTAGCTAACATTTGTGTATAATGTAAATGTCCTTCATTGTTTCAGGTAAGGCTCTAGACTGGCCCTGGATATGGTTGTAATACTATACTGTATATACAATACAAACTGGATGTATCCCTCTGATCGCAAACCAAATGGTACTTTTCTTCAGAAAAATGCACTCCCTTCTCCCCTTTTTTATACTTCAAAGATGGAGATAGTGGGACAAAGATATATTTTTAGTTTTGGGCTGAAAAAGCAGTGGGACAGATTCAAACCCATGTTTCAGTGCATACACCTCTGGATCACCCACATGGTGCACTATTTTTGACCAGGGCTTATAGGACTATAAGAGGAACAGTGGGGCACTTGGGAGCATTTCGTTGTTCTAAGTTGGTCAGCTGCTGTGGTGATCTTTGCATCTGAAGCAGCAGGGCCCATCTCAATAGGGTGGAATACACATGCAGCCAGACCAGGAGCCTACAATGTTCTGCAAGTGGATCTGGGCCCTGACAGGGAGGTATTTGTGTGACTAATTGGTGTCTATCTTGCCAGAGGGAGAATGGCCACTAGCAGCCCAAGACCCCAGCAACAATCACTATAGGAGATATGTTTTGAACTCGATTTCAGTTTAATTTCCTCTGCACTGAAAGGAAAAGATTAATGAAATATCCCCAAATCTATCCTGTTTCATTTCAACGAAATAAGCAGTGAAATTCAACTACTTGGCCCATCCGGACTATAGGGCTACAGAGGGGTGTTTGAGGATTATGTTTCAGGTGTTCATCTTAAAAAAGACTGTATCTAGTACTTTATGGAAGTAAATGGAGTACAGCGTTTTTATATGCAGTTGTTACAGAAGTCAGCATCTCAGGTTGCCTTTCTATTCAAACCAGAAATACAATTATTTAAAGTTATAAAAAAATATGAATAAAATGTATATAAATACATTTATAAAGTTATTCAACTGAGTTTGAATTTGAAACAGTAACTCCAGTAAAAGAAACATACTCAATGAAATACTATGTTCTAAAAATTAATTGTTCTATTGCTACACTGACATGATAGATTTGTTAGATGTCGACAAGTATGTGATACATATGTCTTGAAATTAGACATAGGTACATTGATGCCGACGTTCAATAGCTAATAATAAGAGATTTCACTCTTCGGATTAAGCTAATACCCCATAGACATTCCACAAACAAGAGTAGGCCAACGGTAAGTTTTCCTTGTGTTAAAATAGTTTGAATTGAGCTCGGGCCAACAGTTGGTTAATAAAACCTGAGCAGCAATAGAGACCAATGATAATCCTGTCCCCACAGTTTACATTTGTAAGACCCTCAGGGCTTTCTATGGAACTAATCCCCATGGAGATCCCTAATCTCTAATCTCCTATCAATTAGAAAAGGCTCAAGAGTCAGGGTAATTAATCTGACAATGGAAGGAGCTGGCAAACAAACGTCTTTAAACACTAAGAGCCGATTTAGACTACATCAATTATGGGGTCAACAGTTTCATTTAAATAACATTAACATAATATGCAAATAAAATGTTCTATTCATACAACTAATAAGAAACTCTTGCTGCACCGTAATTTGAAACACGTGCATGTGAAGCGCTCTGGGCAATCATAACCTGGGAGGCGTATAAACTCACTGGCAATGTTGTTTATCTGGTAACATAATTGGACACTCTATATTTAAACAGGTGCAGGTGATAGTAGGATTGTTTCGGCGCTCCTGTGAGATATTTTAGTTGCTTCCCAATGACAAAATATACAATTTGTAGATGGACCTACAGAACCGGACTAATACACATATTAAGTGGAATGAGGTAAGAAATACAAATCTTTAGAGGAATGAGGTAAGAAGTACACATCTTTAGTGGAATGAGGTAAGAAGTACATATCTTTAGACCTCAGTAACCTGTCAAAAAATATCCCATGTTACCTTGGAAGGTGACATGCCAAAATTCACCTATTTACACTATGAACATTTTAATCTCAGACACAAATGTATCTCCAATGGCAAAAAGTTTCGTACATCTAAATTAAACTATCATTGCGTTAAAATGCTCTAGATCTGTTGCTAGATTGGACTGTCTGTCAGAGGGCAAGGTACAAGGAAAGCTTGTGGTCACTCCTCATTCATTGTTACAGTCCAGAAAAAAATTATTGTGTCCTGCCAAAACAACTACAGACTTGAAGTGTTTCTCTTGGTCATAATTAAGGCATTTAAGCGGATAGTCCTGCACATCTCAAAACCAGCACCAGAGCCTCTCTCCACTAACTGCAGTTAGCCTACAGAGCCAACAGATATGTGGATGGTTCCAATAACATGGGCCTCCACTACATCCGCCTCCCAGAGGGCATTCAGAGGACGATGTGGGGCACTGGAAGTAATATTTTGTAAAGGGGGACATTGAGGTGCCCTTGGGGGCATTTGTTTAAAGGTTGAGTTTAGCCTGAAGATTTACAACAACACAAGTTTAAAGTGGCAACAACTTGCAAAACACTGTGGTCTGCAACATAAAAACCTGCCATTTTACTCCACTGCAAGAAAGAGGCGCGTACCGTCTTGGCCATACCAAATCCGCCATGCATATTATGTTCAACAACCGAAGTTCAGTCATTTCCAATGAACAAGTGCGTAATGATGCAAAACTACAATCAGGCCTACAACGTCAATGCGCTGTGATACACCGGAAATTAATTCAATTCAGTAGGAACGCTGCTAGTTGACTTGCTGCATTGCAGTGCAAACACACGTGCAGAAAGTGGGTCATGTGTATGCATTGGATTTATCCAACGTATGCCTCAAATGTGTGGAAGCTGGGCGGAAGTTGTAGCGAACGGTGAATGTCGAAATGTTAGCACTTTTTTAATAATTACTTTTAAAAAATCACAATATGTATATTTTTTATTATTCACTAACATTACTATTACATATTTCAGAAAATGTATTGTGCAAGTATATTACGTTTGACAGCCTATAATAATATAACCTCCCTCTGAAATTAAAAGCTTGGAGGTTATTACAACACTTAACATTCAAGACAGTATTTATAGGCTCATTCAATGAGACCAACTGTTGAGATCGCGCAAACAGGTTTGTTATTTACACCGACTAAATGAAGAGCGTCGGCTTTAGGCGAGGAATTTCTAAGCTACTTTTCGTCTGGACTAAGGCCAATAAAATCAACTTTTCCAGATGTTTAGACCACGGACCAAAATGGACGCAATTTCATTCAAGTTGAACGCCTGTTCGTTTGTCTCTGGCAAGAAGAATGCATTTGATATTTTGTGTTTAATGGCCTACCGTAACTGGAATTAGTAACTAAACCATCTACATAGATAGAAAGTTAACACCAAGGGGCAGACATACGCTAACAAAATTGCAATTGCTAGCATAACAAAACGTTCCGAACTTTTGTATAATCAACAAGTTCAAATTACTGACATGGTAGCCGAATATCGGATGACGTGTTCCTCCGTGCATTATTTGTAGCCCTCATGTCTCTATAAATATCGTCTGACAAATCGAAAAGGGCAGGGTATCATCTATACAATTTTACCCAAATGGGAGCTCTCTTTTTTGTATACACTTGCAGAGAAATACATTCTTCTTTAAGAGAAGAATGTATTTCTCTTAAAATAGTTCATTTCTCTGAGGGATACACTGAACGCCTCGTTATCGCATTTCCAAGAGTGATATTCCGCTGTCGGACTTCCTCTGGAAGCAACTTAGCGTCCAGCATCCAGACGCACATTAAAATACTATTCAATACAATTGGCTTTGTTGACATAACTGCAATACAATGTGGTCAAAGCATACAGTATGAATACAAAATAGCCTATACAATAAAACTTGAAAAATATTCTACAACCAGACACCTGCCACCTGAAAAGCTGATCACAGCAACGCCATCAGCCTGCTTGGTTACAGCTGAGACACCGCAGCAACGTTTCTCTGAAGCCTTATAAATCGGTCTTGTCGTGAACTTTAAATTCTTTATTATACATTAACATAATTAATCTGTAATAAGTGTATGAATAAAAGAAAAAGTGAAAGCACAAAACACGGAACATGAAAGTGGTTTCTTTTGTGTGGAATGGCAGTTTTGTCTGAAAGTAAAAATGCTAGCTGTTTCTGATTGGCTGCTGTTTGTTTCCTGGGAAACCAAAAAATCTGGTGTTTGTGATTTTCTTTGATGGTTTTGAATGATAACAAAAGTAGCAACAACAATTATAACAACAATATTACTAATCATAACAATCCTAATAATAATAATAAATAATAACAATAATCATTAATATTCAGGGCAATTAGCCTACATCTCATTTGATGGGCGGGGTAAGGGTCCTGGATAATGGATAGGGGGCGTTGGCCCAAAAAAGGCTGCTACACCAAAGATTATACCTCCAATAATTCTTGTTAAGCTACTCAAGTTTGTAGATGACATCTCACTGGTTAGTGTCATTACATAAGGATGAGTCCATGTACTATGAGATTGACCAGCTGGTGGTCTCAGTCAAAATAACCTGGGACTTAAAATAGTGCTGTGTAGAATCCCGCCTCTAACGTTCACAAGACAGCATTATAAACAATGACACAATTTGTCTCCTCCACCCCTTCCCTTGCCAAATGACAGCGCAATAGTATAAACCTGTCCAGGGTGGTTTAGGGTCAGGGTACAGTACTGAAAACTGACAGACCAGCGAGGAAAGTTGAAATGGAGTATATCTCATCCACTCAGAACAGTTTTGGAGAAAAAAATATTCAAAACTTAAAACCTATATACATTCACTGCAGTCTTTTGATCATTTATGCAATAAAATGCAAATTAATTATTTAAAAATCATACAATGTGATTTTATGGAGTTTTGTTTTAGATTCTGTCCCTCACAGTTGAAGTGTACCTATGATAAAAATTACAGCCCTCTACATGCTTTGTAAGTAGGAAAACCTGCAAAATCAGCAGTGTATCAAATGCTTGTTCTCCCCACTCTTAATTTATTAATGAATGAATCTTGCACCTACATTCAGCTCACGGTCACTGAATCTGGATCTACTGTACTGATATGGTGAATATGTGAAAACCTGTTTGTCTTATATGTTGTATATGTAGTCAGGGATAATCTTGTGTTGTTTTCTTATATGTGCACCAACCTTTTTGTCTAATTGTTTGTTGTCACTTCTTTGTGCATTATGTCTGTGTATGTTGTCTACTACCACCAGCCTCATTCCACCCTATAACATTTGGAATACCGTGTCTGTAAAAATACATCCAGAGTGAAGCTGATTCTGATTCGTAATGAAAAACATGCCGATTGTGGATGAAGAGAGTTGGTCCTAAGGGTGTGATGACAGTGTAACGTAAGGAGCGAGTCAGAAAGAGTGAGGGCAAAGATTTGTGGTCGGGCCTTTTGCCATCCGCCCTTCGACCATAATCGTTGGACATACATAGACCTCTCTCACCGCTTGTCACAAATAAGCAAACCTACTCTTAACATCCTGGCTGTGTTTGAACCAAGGAAGATGTTTTAAAACTGCACTCAGGATACTGTGCCATGGCAACAGGGCTGAAGACAGACGAACGGATGGCGGATGGCGGTCGACTGGCGGCTTTGGGAAATGTGGCTTTTAAGACACCGTAAATCTCAGGAGCTACCCCGCCACTCCCCAGGCAGGCTCCTCCACAGAGTGACAGTCGGCGTACTTGATTTTGACGATGATTGTTTTCAATGCCCCCCCACCCCAACTGCCCCCCCTCCATCTCTGCACTCTGTCATTTGGAACAATAATAAACAAGCGCCGACGAGAGCCAAAAAAACTGCTGAAATCTATTACTGGGAAAAGTGTGGTTATGGTGGGGAGAGAGAGGAGAGCAAAAGGAACGTTATATTCTACCCCCTTTCCTCTCTCCTGCTGCAAACATCAGTGTAATTTCTAGTGCCATGCTGATTCGGGCCAGGCTTGCCACACACTCTACTCTTATCTGATCTTAACGGGTGGTCTCTGCTCTCCACTCTTTTACCTCAGGCCCGCAGATCTGGATATCTTCTCCACACAGTTTGGGGGTATCAACTGTACGCTGCTCCAAAGAATGCTTGGAATTATTTTGAACAGGAAAGAGAATATATGTGCGGTTATGAACTATAAAGTTTCACCCTTTAAAATCCAGCTAAGCATTTTCTCTTTTCTGTTGATTGGAAGACTAATACAATTTCTTCACAGGATGGTGAAGATATGTCTTTAAGTTGCCCAAGTTGCCCAAATGAAATCTAGTATGAAGCATGTAGGAGGGCAAAGCAATGGAATTAATTAAAAAGCTATTGAGAGCAAACTAAACCAGCATAACTTAATCCTAAACCCTAAATGGTTTTGACACGTTTTTCACCACATGGCCGACTCCATTACAATGCTAAATCAAAGGGTTGAATGTGATCTGGGGGTGCAGGAAGTTAAGGTTCACCTTGCAGTGAACCCAGGTGGCCCTAATGCATGTGTTGCTATGACACAGGCCTACATGTACATGCATATGAACAACACCCCCATTTGTCTTCCAGTACCTGACAGACAGACTAGCCTCGTTGAAGAAACCTGTCCACCAACAGCCCTCTTTGTCCATACGAAAGTAATTAAGGGAGCAGAATGACATGTCTGACTTTGATGAGGAGAGAAACATGGACAAGTGGTAATACATAATCAATAGAAAATATTAATATTCATTTTCCCTTCCTTTGAGCATTCTCCGTTTTATCTAAGTTGGATGGATTATGCATGATACTATGTAAAACACTTTTTATGCGTAAGACAAGATGTTCTGGATTAGTGTAAGGAACATTTGATTTGTTTCAGGAAATGGAATGTCAGAGCGATTGAATACATTCTTGCTTTACAAAGCTGGCTTGGTTATTGCCTGGGAATATTAGATTTGTTATGAAAACATTTTATATATCATTAACAAACAAAATACATGCAAAGTTGGCTAAATAACTGGACTGTTTTCTATTTCATAATTACATCCCAATCGAAACTGCATGGGAGTAACAGACTGTAATTGTTTATAATAGTACAAAACCGAGACAGAGAACGTCAATGACAAAATGGCAAGCAATTTTAACACATCTATATGTCAAACCAAGCAATAGAAAATGTATTATCCTCCTTGGATATTTGGAAAACCTTTTTCCCCCGCAGATGAATGAAAGTTCAAGGTATCAGTTATATGTAAGTGTTTTAAGAAAGAGCAGCATTACCGCCGCGCATCATACACACAAATGCCATGGAAGCTTTTGTCCGATGTCATGGCCTCCCGTTACAAACATATGAGTTTAATAACAGCTTGTCAGCGATTAAAAAAATACAATCCTTCCAAATCAATTCATTCTTTGTGTACCTCATGAATACGGTTGTCTGTCGAAACATGCAATTCTCTCATTTGTGAATATTATTCTTGGCTTGGCCCGGCTCAGATTAGATTATATCGATAAAGAGAAAGAGAAGATGTATTGAAGATATAAACTGCATTAGGTCCCTCCCGCCATAAAGCCTAATTTGTTTCATACTCATTCATTGCATGTGTTCTTGGTTAAGCTGCTTTTGCACTGTCTGTTAATACTCTGTGCCACAGAGCCTTCTATTAGTCCAGAATGAAATCTACAAGCATTCCATGAAGCTTTCGGCCCCTGCTTTGTCAAGAATTATTTCATTTTGCAAGTGAAGAAATTACTTATTTGTGCATACCATTTCATAATAATGACATTGGATACTTAAAATCAAACCACAGGGTCACATTTTAAACTACTGCTAAGGGAACTGGAAAAATAATAAATAGAGTTCCATGCTAAAAAGTTACTACAATATGCCATATAGTGTATGCTGAACTGTAATATGTGTAACAAGTGCTACATAATTACTACAAACAGTACAATAGATACATATCTTTAAACTAAAGTGACATTGTGGACAACTGTATGGTGATTCTTTATAGCTTGATTTTATTTTCAGGAAAACCGGAACAGGAGAAATTAAGGACGACCGACTCAACGGGCTGATTGGTGTGTTTAATAAATCCAGATATGTCAGTGGGTGGTAGAAATCAAGACCCATGGAATAAGGGCCTAGGATATTTTTGAGCTCAGGTTTACCATCTCCATTTCCACCTCTGAATCCAGCCAAAGCTATATCACAATTATGACCTCACCTTACTACAGGACTGTGTTCCTTATTGCAACCCCTTCCCCTAGCAAGTTGTACATAGGACTCTGCTCAGAAGTAATGAACTACATGCTTGTCATCAGCGGGATTCCACCACGGCCACAAAACAACCCGATAAAGGCAATTCCGTCATCGTATACTCTTCATATCTGTTACCATCTCTGTGTACTTGGACAAATTTTGTCAGACGTTGGTGCAAACCAAGCTTGATATTCGGACCTGATTGCCTGGCAGAGTACCCGAGGGCTGCAATTTCTCTGCACTGTTGAGTTGATGGTAGACTGAGCCAATGGTACCATCCCTCTCTCACGCTAAACACAGAATACATCATTTGGATTCTTCATCTACTCTACACAGACCCGAAAAGGCACTCTATTCGTACATATTGTACTATTTCCAATCAGGAACCCAACACACTTTTTTCCCAACTTCAGTCATTGAATCGCCCCAAAACATTTGTGTTGTAGCCCCAGCTAAGCACATCTGATTCAAAGTGCCAAATTATCATCAAGCGTTCAACATTGCAAAAAATCTTTCCTCACAAGTAAAATTAAAAGGAGAAGAAAAAATATTGTTTTAAGGAAAGAAATCTGCCTATGGGCAGAAAATTGAGAAAACCTTCTTTGTAAAAAGTTAGAAGAGCCTGAAAAAGTGCTACAGAATCTAAGAATCTAGACACAACGACAAATCTGAACAAGCCTGGTATTTGGTTTTTAAAGTCTTGAGAATCATATTGTCTTATTCAAAGAATCAAGTGGTTACTCGTTTTCAACTTTCTGTCTGGTTACAAGCAACATTTTCCACCCCATTGGCAGATTTGTTACTTGATCCAAGTGATTTTCTTCAAACTTTTTAACTAGGAAGATTTTTTTCAGTGTTAGTCAGGGGCTACACTGCCATATAGTGTTGATTTTGGGACGCAGGGCTCTGCTGTCTAAAGGGTTTTTTATTGTCCT
The DNA here is from genome assembly GCA_016801105.1 of Esox niger. Classification (NCBI taxonomy): domain Eukaryota; kingdom Metazoa; phylum Chordata; class Actinopteri; order Esociformes; family Esocidae; genus Esox; species Esox niger. The sequence goes on along the minus strand of JACXGJ010007016.1, from coordinate 21,584 downwards.
CGCCTGTCCTGAAAATTGATATTGACTTGGCCTGCCTTATAATATTTTCCTGGCCTGTCCTATAAGGGATATTGTCCTAGCCTGTCCTATGATGGATATTGTACTGGCCAGTTCAATAATGGATATTGTCCTAAGCTATCTTATGATGGATTTTGTCCAAGTCTGTCGTATAATGGATATTGAACTGGCCTGTTCTACAATGGTATTTGTGGAGGAAAATCGGGTACAATTTAGAATGCAGCCAGACTATGGTCTCCAACCCTCCCCAGTTCTCCCGGAGAGGGCTGTTAACTCATTGCTTGACTAGCATTTCTAACGTGAGAGCTTCACCAGAGGCACTGGGACAGCTGACCAACAGACAGTCAGGGAGCTGTCCTGAAGAATAGAGTTTCCATCCCACCTACCATGTGTTGCCTGGCCAGAGCCCACTCCATGTCTGTATTTATTCTATTACTGCAATATACCAGAATCCTGTTCATACACTCTTTACAAAAAGTCGGAAAATATCCAATACGACGGAGCCGTCAAAAGCTTCGTTTGTGGTGCACATCATGTCCCTGAATGTAATTCTCAGTGATTTGAGCTGCCAAACATCCCGGACAGGCTTAATACGTTAGATCAAATCCCTCTAAAAGCGTATAATTTCCAGTGATTGCTCACACTTGCGGCCTACTTACAAACACATCGACGACCGAACCATGGCTCGCATCCATAGCACACATTCTCTTGCTCCGTCTTGCTCGCTATGTTTCGTTGTTGCCAGTGTATTTATTTTTCATATTTTTAGTGGTGGATGTGAAAGAAATGGGAAACAAAGAGTCATTCTCAAACCATGTGTAAAGTTAATCTAGATTTTTTTTCATAATGTCCGGGACAGGGTAGGGTGGGAAGGAATATTTTCAGCTAACTCATATTCCGTTAGGTCAGAGCTGAGAAAGTGCAGACGCACTACGCACTACATTATCGATTTAAAAAGATCTGACGGCATTGAGGTAAGCAGTCATTTCTCAGTAAAATATACGAGACCTAAATGACCTTGTTTGATCTAAAATAGAAAAGACCAATCGTAAAATATGGATATATTCATTGTTCATATTATATGTTTAATGTTTTGAATTGTATTTATTGGTCTTAGTTCAAGTAACTCATAAAAGACCCTCTTGCATTCCATCATTCCCCAAAGTGATTCTCGGCGACACTTGAAAGACCAAATCAAGGTAATCAGACCCGTTTGTAATTGGACTTATGTGAATGTCATTTAGTATACATCAGGGAGTTATACTGGTAGCTTTACCAAACACCTTATTATTCCTGTCTCCATCCTGAAAGACATTTTTATTTTGGTGTAAGGTTTAGGGAAAAGGTTACAATTGGGATTTGAGTTACAATTTGGATTAGGCATTACGGGTTGAGTTTAAGGTAAGTAATTAGGGTAAGGTTAAAATCATGCAGAAAAGTTATCTTACTGAGGTTAAAGTTAGGGTAAGGTTAGGGTTATGATTAATCAAAATATGGGCAATCAACTTTGGTGTCCCCATTTAGATATCTAAGTCAACATCTGTGTGTCTGTGTTTTTGCAAAGGACTTCCTCATCTAGCATCTGGAACATGTCAAATTCCAGGCTAACAAAGTCCCTAGTTTGATGTCACATAATATGTCAAAGCTCAAGTGGAGACGGGTCACTACAGCATTCCTCCGCTGCCACACGCCTTGGCACTTTCCCAGAGGAAACACCCTGGAAAAGAAGAGAGAAAACCACTCCAGCTCCGGGGATGGGATGTCGGCCCGCCCCATTCTTTTCCCTACAGTTGAGCTGGGGAAATCTATAAGGCTACGTCCTAAATGACACTCTACGTGGCCCCCTTGACATGGCATCACATGTGACCAGAGCCGTAGAGAATAGGATGCTAACATGGACATTCAAAGAGGAAAAAGTTTTCAGCAGTCCTAATGTGGGAATGAAATGGACAGAAAAAAATCTGCCAAGCTGACCTCTTTCTCTCTGATATCTACTGTACAGCGAAAAAGTCTTCGCCGACAGCAATATTACGCAAGAGAGACAGAGTCTCTGGCCAGGACCTGTGATTCAGAGTTCAAGTACTGTGTGTTTATGTTGGTCTGGAGAGGAACTGACTGAAGAGGGGGCCGGTGCTAGCTCAAAGGAGATTATGCAAAGAGCTCCACCCTCTCTGTCCGTCTTCCCACTAACTGAAGGAGGGATTAATGTGTGTTTGCTCACCATTATGCTAAGTACCACCCCATACAGCAGCCCCTGTCCCTCCCTGTTACAACAGCACCACTGTTTTCATACGCTTAATAGCCTTAGTTAACCGCTAAAGTTTTCCAAGCTAATGAAGACATGATTAATTAAAGAAATGCTGCTTGAACGTGGTCCAGGGGCTAGCGTGAGGTGAAAAAGTCACTGGCAGCTAGGCTTGCTACTCCAGCTCCTAAACATTGCATCATTAGAAGCCTGCCCCGCTCACTAACAGGGAGATAAAAACCTCATTGGCATTGCCCTGCTTTGTTTTCTCATGAGTCATTCTTTTGTTTGTTTTCCAAATTGCAAATATCACTCTCCTTATTGTTTTCTACCTCTCTATGTTCAATTAACTTTTTTAATGCCGTTACAAATTTTCTGGAATTGAGAGAATCGCTCCCTTTAAAAGTGACTGCTAAGTGGCAGTAAAAGAGGCGTTTTGGATGCTGTTTGCTTTGGAAGCCTTAATTAACAATACATCGGCACATTTTATAGGAGAACACTTTAAGAGCTCCTGGAGGTTAGCGCTGTAATTTTCTGGAGTTTTCCAAGAGAAGCCTTGGGGGGACTTTGACACTTTCCTCCAGCCAACACAACTCCCCAAGAAACAGGAGTCTAGGTTTTTGTGCTGGGGAGATGTAATTCCAGAGAAGGACAACCTCCCTCTTTCCTTGATAGCTCTTCCTCCAGGGACAATGGGTAGTTAAATGGAGGATATAGTTCAGATGGATTCCAAGACCTTATGAGAACATGGATATCACAGCCTGCCTCCGGGAATACTCCAAGAACAGATGAATTGAGCTCTCAGACTGGTGCTGTCGTGGTGACTTAGGATGTCAAACTGATAAGACACCATGAAATGGAAAAGCTATCCCTTTAATATGTAATAGTGAAACATCACCAGAAGGAAGAGAATATAAAATACAAAAACACAATGCTTTGGCTTTATGCTATAAATTCTATTAATGAACGACAAAGTGAGAGTAGCAGGTTAAAAGCAAGTAAAGGGTTGACCGTGTTTTATGAAGTCCAAGTTCAGTGAGAGTGCAGGCTAAACTGGGGGCCCAGAACAGTCTCTGGGTTTCATCTGATTTGCGGTGGCAATAAAGAAAAAAACAAACGAAAAGATCCCGGGCCCACATGCCGGTCGTCTCAGATGTGTTTTGGGTTTAAAATAGGATTAATGTGCTAAAGTGTGATTAGAATGGTTAAACACGATTAATTGGAACAGACTCCTATCGTCAGGGGATCGTGGGGGCCCCATTTTCTGGACACGCTCCAGCTCCACGACCAAGTGAACAAAGCACACCAACTGTCCAGGATTTTCCATTTCTCCATCCGCCTGTATATACGTAAATATATAAATATATATGTGTGTGTGGATGGTGCGTGTTTATATGTGAGTGTGCCTTTTCCCTTTGCATTTTCTCATAGCCAGCTTGTCTCAGAGCAGATTAAGTACAGCTGAGAATGTTGGTCTAGGCCCGCAGCGCGCCATCCTCTGGGAATAGGCAGGAACCGCGAGCCTGGACTTGGCTCAGCCTGCGTCGGTTGAAAACTGCCATGCACCCAGGGCAGAGGTCCAGGTGGATCGGGGAGAGGGAGTAATTTGGGGTTATTTAAAATGATCTATTAAACCCCTGAACTTTAATCAGGGTTGCTACTATACTGACAGCCATGATTTACTTACAAATCAGTAGGATGGGATTGGGAGGGGACGAATAAAGGCTGAAAATGGAGCACTTGATTTGAATTACTTCAGAGGGAAGGATGGGGTGGGTTAAGGCAGTGCATTAAGAAGGTGGAGGTCTAAACTAGTGGTTTGGCATAATCTACATTCCTTTTCAATAGACCCCTATGTAGCGTTAGCCATTAGCCTTGGTGTACTGAAGATGTAGACGTAATTCTCCCTAATCACCGATACAGGGTCAGTCATTTCTCACAATTACCCAAACGTTTAAAGCTCGGGGGAAAAAAATAGCTATAGCTCTGTTGTACGGGGCAACTCCTGTACCACCTACTCCATGCAATACATTAACACCTTATTGAAGTGCATCCCACATGACACCCTAGTCAGATTCCTATAAAGTGGCCTTTGTCAAAAAGTAGCGTACTACGTAGGGAATAGGTCGTCATTTGAGATGCAGTTCCTTACCCACTCCGCCCAGGGTAGTGTGTAGGTGATGACCTCGGTGCTGTCACTGGGAGACCGGAGCACTCACTCCAGGAGCAGAACCACTTGTTTGAGTTCAGTGTAAACACAGACACCCCCTAACAGACACCCAAAGTCAAACTAGGTTTACCATGAGCCGCAGAGTCATAAAGCAGGACCCAGCTCTCACAGGTCATTACTGCAGGCCGGCTGCCCGGGGCCCTGTCAGTGCTCTTGTGGGAACGCTGTAGTGTGATGTTATACACAGGATTCAGAGATACATAAATACATAATCAAATGACTGTATGTGCTGCATAACACAAATAACAACTAGCCGTGTATAATAAAATGACTGAAATGAATTCACCTGATTTATACCAGTGGGCTAGTGTGGTCAAGCTGTCTAAAAAACTGCCTCTGATGAACATGTACTGCTGCAGTATGGGTTTGAATCCAACAGCTCTTTTAGACAAAGGAAACTCACTACTCTCCTGTTGAATATAGCAGAAATAGCCAGGAAAATATTCATCTTTACATTAACTGATACATTTTGGTGTTATATTCTGCACAGAATTTTATTCATTCAGCATTATTTATCAGGGATTATTAAAATACTTTGAAAGTAAATAATAATACATAAATAAGGCATATACTTTGGTTGTCTCTGTGTGATCACTTTTAAGGTTGTAATAATTATGACTGAATTACCATAACAACTGTGCCACTAATTCCTACACTGCATACTGCTAGGTTAGAGCATTGGGCCACTGGTTTGAATCCCAAAGCTGTCAACCTAAAACATCTGTTGTTGTGCCCTTGAACAAGGCACTTAACCCTAAATGCTCTTGTAAGTGGCACTGGATAAGGGTTTCCACTAAATGACTGAAATGTAAATGTGAAATCTGTGTTTCAGACAGAAGAGCACAACGGAAAACACACCTCAGAAACCCTCTGCATTAGACCCCTTCATCATATTCCAGTGGACGGCTTCAGTGTTCCAGGTCAGAGGTTGAATAAAGACAGCATGACAAGTGTCTTATAAGTGCGCCCTCCTAAGCTCTTATATAACCTAAAGCAGACAGCGACCGGTCTGTTTCCCAAATCACACTCTATTCCCTTTCTATTCCCCTACTTTTGACCGGGTCGCATAGGGCAGTGGTCTAAAGCAATACATTATACAGGGAGTAGGTATCAATTTAGGAAACACTCAGGCACTTCTGCTGCAGTAAGGAACCTGTTCTAGGAGAGGATGAAGATCCTGACTATGTCGTAAAAGTATACGAAGCCTGGCAGCTGAAGCCAATAAACAGCTGTTGAACCCCGTAAAACCGTTACGAGTTCCTGCTCAGTCAGGGTGAACCAACAGGAGAATGGGAGTGAAGCAACCCAGCAGATGAACAAGGAGACGGCGCGGATAAATCTGAAAGGATTAGGGTTGAAGAAAAAAAGGGATCATACATTTACTGTCAGATTGAATAGGCTGCGTCCTCCATCTTTTCTGGTTATTCGGTGGGTGAGCAGAGGCTTTAACACTGTCTACTGACCACACAGAGAAGCTGACTGTGGCTTCTTGGAAGGGCCCCTGACCCCTGGTCTGAAAATAAGTGTTTCCATCAGAGAGTAAGTACATGTTTTTGCCCCAAATGACAACCTGCTCCCTGTAGTGTACTACTTTGGACTACGTCCTATTAGTGCACTTGTATAACTAGGGCACAGCTACTAGGGAATAAGGTGCTATTTGGGAAACACGACATACAAAGTATTTAACCGGCTACTTTTTTGAAGTCAGACCCAAATACTAAAACCATCCAGTTTGGCAAACACCTTTGTCAAACAAAATCAATTAAAATGAATGCTCTGCGAGAGCGTTAGCTGAAGGAAGTAATTGAAAGACAGTAGAAACAAACTGAACGACCTCTGTCACATTTCTAGTGTTGACACCCTTGGTTTCTACCTCCTGCCCTCATCTTGCTGTCCTCCCCTTTGATAATTTATTCCCTACCTAGTGCAGTTTTGGGGTGCCATTTGGACCACCACCCCTAAATGAACGTCGGCCCAATATATGTGTGATGGGACACTGTGTGTGAAGCAACACGCCACCATTTTAATGCAGCAGCATTTCTACAGATTCGATTTATAAGGTTCTGCTGTTTCCGAAAGAGCCAAGCATTAGCAAGTTATAGGCTTTGGCCCCAATACCAGTGGTCGCTATGGCCTGACAGCAGAGTAATATGCTCTGTCAGGGGAATTCAGACAGGACCCGACTTAAAGGGAGGCTCTGCTGATGCCTGTCTGTAATTGCCTGGGTCATGGCCGCGGCTCCAGAGCAGACGACTGAGGCAGGTATTATATATTATACGGCAAGGGACTTCGAAACCTCATAAAATGAAGTATCAAGGGTATTTCTCCCAACTTCAACTTTCAGCAATGGGGCCTGGATTTTGTAAAAATGTAAAAGTTGTTACCCTCTACTATAGCTCTTTCGTTCTCTTTTTTTCATGCTTTTTTTAACATTCCCAACAATGGTACTTTTCATGTGAGTGATGGCAGAGCAAGGCAAGGCTCGCTCAGCACATGGAGGGGAGTGGAGGGATGTGAGTGAATGACTAAGTATTTTACTAAAAGGGATACACTGATGACCTGACCACTGGGTCTGGTAGACATATTGATGAGAAGCACTACAGCCTCGGGTCTGTCCAGGCCTCGAAAAATGTTGTGGGCCCAGCTCTCCCAAAATTCCCAGGTTTCTCTGAAATCCCGTTTGGAAGATTTTCCGAATCAAGTTGAAATAGGGTAAAAAATACACATTTTATTCAGACTGCATACTCTCTCACACAGACATACATACACATACACAAACCACTTAACCTCAACCCTAAATTTAACTCACATGAGAGAGTTACATTTAGAGAAGGTCACCGAGACTGTCACATTTCCATTGTTGAAGATCTAATCTAATGTACATTTAAACATGCACATCACATACATGTATATACACGCGCACATATGCAAACACACAAGCACGCACAGTTATTTGCTTTTTCACAAGATCTTACATAGTGCTCATTTTACATACCAGTAGTACTCATTTTAAGTGTAACAAAAAGGGACAAAAGCGGTGGTTTTAGGGGAAAATGTACCTCACAAGTTGAAATGAAAATAATTAGAAAAACACATGTGAAAATTATTCTAGAAACCAAGAATCTTGATGAGGTATTTGGAAACAGCCATCAAGAACATGTCAACATTGATTTGATTAATGCAGGAGGTTAATGATTTTTCCGCTCCAAAGCTCAGGTTCAACAAACAACAATGCATGGAATGCATCCCAAATCACACCCTATCCTCTACCTAGTACACTACTCTTGACCAATGTCCAAAGGGCCTTGGGTCAAAAGGAGCACATTATAAAGGGTAAAGGTAGTGATTTGGAACTCATACATGTGTATGATATACTGACCATTAGCAATAGCTTTAGCTTGTTGTAGAGCTTTACCGTTAAGTGGATAGACAAAGCCCAGAGAGGGATATCCAATAACAGTTGTAAAACAGACATTCTAGATATTTTTCATGCAAAGGTTTAATACCTGTTTTTCCATCACAGGACTGTTTCATGATTCCTGCAGTTCTCCTATTCTCTTTATTATTTTTTTTACTTGTGACCGGGTGCCAAAAGTGTTGAGTTGTGATCAACGATATTACAGGGACCAAGCATAAGTGGTGAGAAGATCCACAGCTCAACCAGAAGGAATCCATCTAACGCCTACGTACAGCTGATCCCCACACCTCCACCCGTATAGCACTGACTTGCACCACGTTTATTGTGTCACCCAATAACGACGTAATTGATGCCTGTCTTTGTAAGCTAGGAGCTAGAGGGCATTTATTTTAATGAGCGGTATAGTCTAGTGAAGGGTTAAATGCACTAGACACTGTTTACAGTTTACAACCATTAACCCAACCATCGTCGAAGAGTGAACAGCAGCTAACAGGAGCGTTATTCACAGCAAATGGTAAACAACACTATGTCACCCACTTTAATGCCTTTTATGCCAGTGGAGCTGGATGGTGTTTGTTTGACACAGCAGTGGTGGCACCTTTCCCAGTGATTCTCCAGTATAATGCATGTAGTTAAGGCCCTCATGATCATCTCTAATGCATATGGAATCACAGGCCAGCCTGACACCCAGGCTCTCAGCACCTCCTCAGTGATAGACAGCCCAATCAACCGCTTGGCCACTTCAAAACTTTAAAACAACCCTTTCACAAAATGCTGTTTTTTCCTCTCTCAGCAGGAACCGCAGTGAAAGGAGGTTTGTGACTGACACACAGGGAGATAGTGTGACACTGATGGGGACCTAAGGGATCATTTCCATGAGTAAAAATATCAAGCCCTTGTCAGACCTGTCAACCTATACACACACACACACACACACACACAAACACACATACACACAACGACAGATCATGGTGAATGTGCTGAGAGTCGCCTGTGTTTCTGAGTATTCTAGAAGTTTCCGTTGGTAAGGGCAGCAGCCCCTAGCAGCAAACATGGACAGGATGTCGGTCTCAAGGGGGAAGAAAGACAGCGTTCTACTACCCACATCTGCAACACATCAAGTGAGCAGCAGGATGCACAGTGGGCATGTCTTCACTCACTGCCAGGTGTATTACAGCTCGCCCTGGCTAACTGAGACGACGAGGGAAATGGCAGCTCTCAGCTCCACTGCATGTCATTTGGTTTGCAGTTGCCACACTTCACAGGTGTCTGATGGCGGAGTACTAAAGGCTGCGTTCTAAATGTCGCCCTACTTCTCAACACAGTGAAGCACATCTAGCCAGGGCTAATTAAACTCTGGTCCAAAGGAGAGCAGGCGATAGCAAGTAGATACATTTTGGGATTCATCCAAAGGTGTTTGGTAAGAAAAGGCTGTATGGCTGACTCAGATATTAGTTAGTCTCCTTATATTATAATTTTTGTTTCCTGTATATACATTCGTTATTGGGGTCATAACATGTTATTAATAATGTAAAGACTGTTTCACAACCATTAAAATAATATATGTTAAAGTCTCAACCTGCACCACTGAGAATAAGCTATGTATGAATCATTTGTAAATTCAGTTATTTCCATTAGCAACAGAATACAAACAATACACTTCCAGTTGTTTTATGATGACCTTGTGAATATGCCAAACTAATGAAACAGTGCATCCCAAGTACCTCACAATTTGGTCTCCATATAGGGAATAAGCTGCCATTTTAAATACAATCAGTATCTGTGTACAATCCATATAACTTATTACAGTATGTGTAGAAGGATTTAAACGAGCATGTTGACTGTAACCAGATGAATCCAGGAGAAAGTTGTGGTAGCTTTATATGATGCCTGGTTATTTAACAATGGGAAAGAAGGACAGCTATTCATATATAGAAATGCATTACTGCTTTTGTTATTTCTCTTTCTCCAGATCTTTTGACTGTTTCCACCAGACCAAAACATCCCTGGATTCATAATCTCTGTTGACAGACATGATGCATGCATAAAGTTCTTCTGCTCGTGAACCTCGAGAAGCATTATAGAGAAACCAAATGACTAGGTCCAGAATGACTGACAAAGCCTCATACACAAATAAACGCCATGTCCTTATCCCAGTCACTCTCAGTCTGGTGACACACCTAGTGTGACATCCAAGTTAACACACCTTTAGGGTTACGTAGCTGTGGGCAGACACACAAGCCAGGATTTTATCAGGAATTGTGGAAGATATTCGTTATTCTGATTGATCTGGAGGCCTTGCTTTCCAAACATCCTATGTTGTGACAGTATGGCGCGGCCTCGTCCCAGACATGCAGACGCTATTACCCCTAAATGACATCTAACATGTCTGCAGCTGGACAGCAGAGAGCACCGCGCCCTTGACTTGAATATCAATCCAACAATTAGGGGAACACAGATCCCCATTCGGGGGCCTCCTCCGTCCATCCCCCTCAATCCCTCCATCCCTTCTCCATCCCTCCTCCCCTTTGTCCCCCTGCTGTTCGGAGGAAGGAGTTCTCCATAACCTGAGATGAGGAGATTAATTTAGATTATCAGGTGCACGGGTCCCTTGACCCTATCTGTTTACCTTGCATTTGGACCTAATAGGGAAAGCAAACACAAATATCGCTGCTTCTTATTTAAGGACAATTGCTGCTGATGAGGAAGGGGAGATAAGGGGAGCGCTGGGGAGGAAATGCGCCTCCACTCCCAGCTCTTACCCTCATTCCCCAAGACCCAGTGGGAGGCTGGACTGAGGCTCCTGGGTAAAGCCTGAATAACAAATGAGTTTTGCTGTGGATTTGGCTAATCATCCCGGCTGGGCCCGGCCCGCCTCGGCTGCAGCCCCCCGGACAATCCTCGACTTATCACAGAGCAGAGTCCGAGCACTTGAACCGCAGACCCCTGTCCCTAATTAAAGAAGACCGCAAATGAAAAGCAGCTGCCTGTAATTACATAATTAAAGTGCCTATGGGGGAAAGAAGCATAATTTCTGAAGCCATCGCCATAAATCTTGTGCTGTCCGAGCCCATACTTTTAACATGAACTTTTCCCCAGCAGGTTAATGCATTACTCATATAAAAAACACAGTATCCTTTGTGTTTCAGTTGGACCTGCTTAATAACAAAGAGCAGGTTGGGCATGAGGGCGGCTGGCCGGGAGGGAGATCTCACTACCCATGAACAACTCAGAGAGTCTCCACAGCACAGTGCACTGACACCTTCACTTAGCTCCATGTGTGAACTCTTTTTCTTTCCGTTTTAACACGAGTCGGGTCGGCCGTTTCACTGGGTGTGATGTGTGCACCAGTGAAAACCTCCCTTATGATAATATGGAGTTGCCTGGATAAAGCATGTTCCAGAGACTGCACATCTGAGCTTCATAAAACACACATAGTATTAGCATCTGCTCAGAAGAATTGTTGACCTTCTTTTAAACAAAAAATGAACTGACAAATAGAATTTCAATTTGAAGTTTGATTCTGTTTTTGTCAAATTTTCATTATTTATTTATTCAGTTGTTTTTAGCCCAGTTCAACAGTGGAAAAGAAAGTATTAAATGCTTGCTAATTAATAACCAATAATATTCAATACCAGAAGGGAACATTTGGTTATACTTTTGATAATTTGGATGCAACCATAGTCGAGGATAACTTTTCACCTAGAAACACTAGAACCACCAGCTAGCAGAACAGCAATTAAGCAATTACGACCATTTCACAGAATACACTATAAGCACCTCTAAGTGTGTTGTGAACGAGCCCCAGCACGTTCCAACAGCCTTAACTCACAATCTTTTGTCAGCCTCTCTCCAGAATGATTAATAGTTTAATTTTTCAAAATTATTTAGACACACAAATAATTTCATACAACGAGGGGCTATTAGCACATCTTGTAATAGACATGTTACCATGATGAAAGCTTTAATTTGTTTTCAGTGCACTTACAGGGTTAGAAAAGCCACTCCACTCCCCATCATCAATCATGTGTCACTTAACAGAAGTGTTATATTATGTGAGTAATGAAAATACGCTCACATTTAAATGGATGCAGTTGGACAACTGGCTTCCCCTGGCTTTGAATCCCAGCTTACTGTTTTCACTGTAAAGACAATTACAAGTAGTCTTCTGGTACATCATTTGTCCAGACAGAAATGAAGGATATTATTGGCATATAAGCACAACAGCTATTATGCTAGTTCTCTGACAGATGTAATTGAAAAGGACATTTCAAAAGGAGGAAAACGTCTGATTTATGGTGGTTCTTATAGCTCACATTGTGATTAGGCAAGAAGAGTGTTGTAGTGGTTAAAAAAGTAAGTAAACTGTCTGTCATGGTAAAAGAAAGTATGAATAATAAAAAGCAAAGCTCTCTATACCTTAAGAAAAATTCCAAAAACAGTGGGCTAAATGTACGGATAAAAAAAGAATGGTACCCATTAATCTTGAGTTTACACCCCGCAATCCCACTTGTCAACAAAATATCTGATTCGATTAGACAAACAATACTCCTAAATTTGGGCACTATTGTTTAGGAACAGTAAGGGTGAAAAGATAATAAAAATATTTTACAAGCAAAAACTACCCAAGTTGCTGTCTTATCAAAGCACCTGCTCTCTGTGTGCTGTATTCAGTGTAATTTCATCTGTTATTTTCCTTGTATATAGCCAGTGCCGCTTTTGTATTTGTATACAATGATGGCTACCTCATCATCCATAGCTTCCTATTGGCTCATCCATCCCCTCTTCTCCCCCTTTAATTATTCCTCAGGACACTGCTATAAATGAGAATGTGTTCTCAGTCATTTATATAATGCAACATATACAGTAAAACATTATGGTTATGATTCTGTTTGTGTTCCTATCCTTTCACATTTGCATGCCTTTAGCCAGGTCATTATTGAAAATGCTAATTGGTTCTTACTGACTCATCTCATTAAAACAATTCAAAAATTATAATAACTTGTTGAGGTAGCCATTTCTAAACACACAGATATTCATAGGCTGATTATACTCAGAATGAAAGTACATATCTGGGAAAAGGCATGAAGGTAAATGGTTCGCAGTTCAAGGGATTATGAGAACTGTAGCTGTTCAAGGTTTAAACTCTGCTGTCATCCATGCCCAAGACAAGGACCAATGGTGGTCCCATTTTGGGTGTCCCAACTTGCATCATATTTCCTAAGTAGTGCGCTACTTATGACCAGAGCCATATGAGCCCAAGGAAAATCTCATTAACTACATAAGGGGATATAAAGCAATTTGGAACTCAGCCACTGCTTACCTTTGGCTCTTTGTTGAACTGCTCTCTGTGTGTTTTCTTTCCCCTCGCCATGCACAGCCACAGTTTTAGGTGATGTTATTTCTATTGGAAAGCAGTTCAAAAGGTGGCCCGGCCAAGTACAAAGCTACGAGGGGATCCTACATTAAAGGTAATCATGGTGGCAAGGGCAAAATGTGAAGCAGATTTCCACTTATTTACGTTACGTTGCTTTGTGACTTTAAACAGCATCAGACCAATTACAAGCTCAATGCGCATTCTCCGGTACGGAACAGCGCTGCGCCTGGAACCGCCGGTCCGGTCTCTCCTCTATCTCTCCGTCTCTTTCGGGCCGATGGTGTACTGTAAATCCGTTTGCTCCGGTTGAGGTAGAGCTGTTTTTGCAACCACGCTTGTTGACACATCAGCGTGCTGCCACGGTGAGGACCTGATTGGGACCATGAGTATTCCAGCGACGGTGTCTGTTTCACAGCCCTGACAGACTTCAGGGTTAAGATGTTCTGAATTAGATTTGAATTACAACCACTAAATGCCCCTGTCACTGTTGGTTATAGCTGACACTGCCCATGCGCATTCAGCTGACTCAGGACTTATAGGAAAGGGCCCACAGCTTAAACAAAGACATATTCCAAAGGCATAGCCTCTGATATTGTCACTGTGTAAGAGTAACAGAAAGGTATTCCTCTGCTCACAATTCTAATCCTTACACAGTCCCACAGACTTAAACAGGCCCAATCCCTGGTGGAACGTTTTCAGAGACAGGCATTTAAAAAGATAAAAGCAACTGAACATGATTCTGAGATCATTTTCTGTTTCGATTTTGAGAACTAAGTGTAACAGAACGAGTCTGATTCTTGAGATGTTTCCCTTTGACATGTGAATGTTATTTGCCACTGAATATGAAATGGGTACTTTTCTTTTCATCTCAGCACACAAAAGACTTGCCTAACAATGCAAGCGAAGCAGTGCATATGTGTAATTTAATCAAAAGCATGTTAGTTGATTTAATGACAACTACACACATAAGAAAGCAACTAATGACCTTCATTCAATGGGTATTAACATAAAAAAGATATATATAAATAAATAATTATTTAAATAATTACAGAAATCACCAAAGTGTCCCCTATCTGTCCCTGTCCTGACATGATGAGAGATGACCTTGCTCGGGTGACACAGAGCCAGACACACACAGCTCTCTCAAAGCAAAAATCTTTCAAGATGGAGCTAAATCACTGTGCTTCGGCTCAGCTCAGCATCTAGCGACAGATGTTTAAGCTCTAGCTCCCTGACAAGGTAATTGGCCCTGGGCTATACACGCGGGTGGAAGAAGCAGGTATCCCTAAACAACAGTTAAAGCCTCCCAGAAAAATGAAAGGACGAAGAAATAAATTAAAATTCTTGTGTGAAATGGTGAAAATAAACAGTGTGCCTGAGCTGGCATCAACAATTCACAGAGCCTTTTCTGCAGAATCTCATGCCTCAAGACTCCCAACAGAGTATGCCACCCCCCCTTCTCTCGATCACTCCCTCTCACTCACTCCCTCTCTCTCTTTCTCTCTCCCTCGTGTTCCCTCCAACGTTAGTGACAGCCCAGGTGTAAAAGGTCCACCATTGGCAGTAAGAACCCCGTTCTCGCTTGAACCAAGCCTTTTAAAGCATCATTCGAGTGCCCAGCTCAGATATAAAGGTGTTTTATACACCCCAACAAAGACCATAGGCTGTTGTAGGTCAATTACTAGTTTGGGATTAAAAAACTGCAAAATTACTTGGGCTCGCATGGCAATAATAAAAATGCTGACATTTCCCATGTCTGTGCCAATGGGACATTACAGCGGGGGTAAGAAAGAGCGGTATTTATGTAGTTTCATGCGGCTTCCGATGAGTTATTGTTTTCCCCTAGCACAACAGTTGGGAGACCAGTTCAGTTTTATTTGTGTTTATGATGGCTCTCAAGAGCACTGATGTAATTCGACAAGCTGGCTCCAGCAACACCTCCGGGCTACCTCAGGTAACCCCCCCCCGCCCCTTAAGATGCCAAGACGCAAACATAGGACACCCATCTCCCGTACAGTGACCTCTCCCAACACAACATGAACCTCGATGCTAATCCTGAGAGAGCTGTACCCCCCCCATTTCGAAGTATACATTACATACAGCAAGTGCAAATTAGGTAACTCAGTAGTATGTACGGAGCCAGGGACCTGTGGGTTTCTCGCATGTTTAACAAAACAGTTTCTGAGCTTAACACACGGGAGCTGTTATCAGGGTTAAGATTAGCCTGGGATGAGGCCAGTAATAAATTAATCCCTGCATCGTTAGGGTAAAACGCAGCAGAGGATAACACTGTCTGATACATTTAACGGTACACTAGACTTGTCCTCCTTGGCATTGTAAAGTAATCAATGAGACATCCAGATCCAGGAAGGAAAGTGAGTGTGTTTGTATCTTGGGGATTAGTTAACACTCTATAGGGGAACAGCGGCGCAGTCCGGTAGGGGTTTTCATGAGCGTCGGCGTGCCTCCCAAACGTATCCCCTACTCTCCGTGGTTTCCTGTTTGAGCATGGCGCGTTTGGAAAGGCACAGGGCGTCACTTGGGTCACACAGGCGGAGTGCGTTAGGGGTGTTCGCTGAGAGTGTTGTAGGGCAGCCATGGAGTTTCAGGACTGCGAAGTCACTCCATCTGAAAACACTTCATTAAGGTCTCCATAACCCATGTCGCTGCTGACCCCCCCCCCTCGCTCCACTCTGGCCGCTCCAAGGGGGCATTAAACGGTTGAAGTCATGAGCCGGGCGGGGGAGAGGAGGCCCAAGAGCCCGGAGCGGAGAGGGGTGAGTGAATTCGCTGAAAGTGGGTCTGATTTGGCCTGTTTGTGCCTGATGATCAGGCTGTGCCGTCTCAGCTTACACTGTTGTCGGAGAACCGCGGTCAGCCGAGTAAGCTTTGATGCAGTTTAAGAGTATTGTATAAACAACCAATTGGGAGTTTAGAGGGATTACTTTGTCTGACACAATTTGTCTTGATATCCCGCATAAAAGAAAAAGTGCAGAGTGGGAAAAAACTACAACAAAAAGGCGAACCAAGGCCAGCTGTTTTAAAAACACAAACCTGGTTTATACTCTGAGAATTGAAACATTAAATTTGGCAAAACAATGCAAAGTCTTGAGAAAAGAAATATTCAAAATGTATCTAGTTTTTTTCTTTTTGCTATAGCTCTGTAAAGTGCACCATATCTATTTCAAATTCAAACTTGGCACAGCAATTTTCAAGTCCCTAACATTCTGCATAATTATTGTCCTAAACATTTGTGCTCTTCTCATCTGAGGATGTAGTAGTACTGCACTCTACCTTGATTCAAGTGGGCAGAAAGAAGGGAACAAATTCCTTGGGATGATATAATGTGAAGTGAAGCAGTCCAAGCTCTCATTCTTCAACCACCCACCCACAGCAAATCCATCCAATATTTCTGTGTGTTATGAGCCAACATCGAACCCTCGACAGTAGGGAAAATGTACCTAATAATACTGTAATTTTATACACAGGCTTATTTTTCTTTCAAATAATGCGTAGGTCGTGTTAGGCTCTCCCGCTGAGGGTACTTCACTGTGTATCTGTGTCTGGCTGACAAACAGACACTCCAAAATCTATCCCAGGTTGGAACGGTCTCCCTCCCACTAAAATGCGTGCATGTTAAAAAGAAAAATACATAGACGAGAGCCTTGGATATCAGATTATCATCAAGTAGCACCAGATCCCCCAGTATTTTGTCGAAGATTTTGGTATTAAATCTCTGCTTCAAAGTAGCTAATTACGCTAAGTCCTGATTTCATGGTCACAGCTGTGTTGCATTACCAATCACAACAGCTCCACATACACAGCTGTGGTTTCTCTCCTCCGCTAGGCCTGGAAGGAGATGTTGTGGCTTATCTCTGTGGTGTCTATGTCACTGAATCCCTGCCGGCTTCCCAAATGGCACCCTATTCCCTACATGCTGCACACATTTCTGATTGGAGCCCTGGTCCAAATTAACGCACTATGTCAGGGTATAGTGTGCCATTAGGGACATATGCCAATAAACCCTGGGCAGAGTCAGAGACATTCCCCAAATCATGAATTACCAGCGCCAGTCAAAGTTGACCCTTTATTTTTTCGTTCCATCCCTTCATGTATGGGCTTCAATCCTGCGCAGATGACGACATCCAAACACTCCAAAGGATATTGCTTTCCTTCCATATCTCTGTGGATGTTATATAAATTCCGGATGCCCTGGTTAAACAAGATGTTCGAGAGTTTTCAGGACGTTCTAGAGTTTTGTGATGTTCTAGATCATCAGGAGGATTTTGTGATTGAGCGTATTACCCGTCACTCCAAGTCCCCTTCTCTCCTCCTCTCCCCCACCTCCCAGATCCAACTCATGACTCAATCTCCCCGCACACGTCCCCACACCCCCTCGTTCACCCGAGACATCGTCTGTCCTGTGGTACAAATGCGGCGCAAACATGATACGCAAACAACACCACTTGAATTTATTAGCCCTTAATTGAAACAGACACTTCAATTGGTGTGGTGTAGAACTTCATATGATTTCACTGCTGTTCTAATAAAACAAGGCCCACTGATGATGCTGTGCCTACAAAATATCAGCCACAATCAAGAGGGTATTCTGGTTCTGAATTACTAATGCCTAATAGTTATAACATAATGGAAACATAAGGTAAGTGTTTTTTTTAGAACAGAAACAATTGTTCATGAAATATGACTGTCACTGTCTCTGAAAAAAAGTGTGCAAGTGTGTGTGAATAACTGTGGGTACGTACTGGGTGGACCTGTCAATCTGTCTCTCTCACACACACTCACGCTGGCTGTCACTGAGGGGTAACACTTGGCCGGGCTCCCCAGCTAAGCAGCTCTTACTGAGAAGGACAGGCACGGCTGCACAACATCACTTCTCAACAAATCCATTGTTTCTGCTTAGGCTCCAGGGGTACAGGGCCAATTACCTTCACATGAAAGACGTGTTGTGAACGACTTTTGAGGATGTGTCCCAAATGGCACTGTAGGCTTTACTTTGGACCAGATTCCCAGGGGGAGGTGCGCTACGCAGGGACTAGGACGCAGTTCGGGATGAAACAGAGAAGTGTTGTGAACCGGTCTTGACCACAAGTGTTAGATGCTGACCCATTCCAGTGACTGTCAAGGACACAGAAAGAGGGTGGTAATTACCTCTGTCGTTCTGTATGTATGTGTATGCGTGTGTTCTCTCAGCCCAGGACACTGAAGGCGTCAGTGTCAAGTTCACATGGAGGACATGGAAGGACACCCTGGGAAAGAGCTTCAAGAAAAACCTCCTTAGCTTTCATGGTTCTCCTTCTGGAAACGTATTGTTAATTTCAATTAGTCCCTGTTTTAAATATAGGTTAAATTGTTTAGGTACATGCTATTGAATCTCTCTGTAGATAATCTAAGCCTTCTGAGGAGTTAGACTTGCTGCCATTCAATTTTCAGTGGTGGGGCTGTACAATCTCCGAAATCAAACTACTACCAAGTCTACACTCTCTTCGTTTATATGTCCTACACACACAAACACATTAAAAGGATTAATACTGCCCAGTTTTTACACAGGTGAAGTCTTTACTTGTGATCTTCAAAGTTGAGAATACATGATAAAATATTCCGTCACAGGGATGGGGGGTGCATGGAGGAAACCACACACTGAAATATGCATGCAAATCTCCATCCCCACCAGCGAAACCAATTTCATCATTTTCCTCCGCTGTTATTCAACAGCCAGCTCCGTATCAGCTTGGCTCATATATAAAGCCGTTATGATTGAGGTCCCCAGTCCAATGACATATTTCTCATTACAGTCAAATGAGGCAGACATGTCTGCGTACCTAAACGCCCTTCATTATAGACCAGTCATCGGGGGACAAACGGTGGGGGCAATTTATGGTCCGCTCCACTAAAAACACCGTTATTGCAAATGGAAATAAGGCTACCAGGAACTAAAATTGTTTATTTAATTATTCTGTATCTCACTCTACTTCCTCATCTCCGTCTATCACTTCATCCTCCACTCACGCTGTTCAAAAAAGCCCCTTGTGTCCAGAACCTTGTTTCAATATTGCCCAGATTGCATTTGTTCTTGATCAGAGACAGAATGACACAGATGGTGATGTGATAGGAGGAGGGGAGGGACAGAAGGGTGAGAGATGTGGGGTTTGTTGGTGTACTTCGACCAAACCAACTGTGATACTAAATAAATCACAAGCAGCTGAGGCCTCACTCAAAGACTGTCTACGCTGTGTTGTTTATCTGCTAACACGGCTAACAACCACATTCACTCAGGTATTATCAGTAACACCATGTAAGGCGTCGGTTATCGGGGCGTCCCTTAATCTTAGATTTCTTCTGGTCAACGTACCACGATGAACGGAATGGAATGTGGAGAGGTAAAGTTGGCAACTGGGAATATAGGTGCAGTATACCTCATCATAGTATAATAAAATATTGGACATTTACTGTTCCAATCAAGGTCCTTTGGGTTTTCATTGCTTCCAGACCTGTATTACATTCATTACTTGATGAAGTAAGCGATGGAAGGCCACATTGACATCGTTAGGCCTGGGCACCCGGATCTCAAATTTACCAAAATAAATATATAATAAAAAAATAGCCCCTGATCTATTAATCTATAATTCCAATTGCGCATTATGACAATGTACGAGGCTGCTAGCATGTACATTGATGTTTTCGTCATGTACTTTCAAAACCCTGGGGGGATGCTAAACCCTGGATGTATTGTGATCCTAGCAGCACATCTGGAAGGCTATAAACTGTTCCCTAATTAAACTTTTTTTTAAATTCTTTTTATTGGTCAGTCTGAAATACGGCTTTTTCTTTGCAAGTCAGCAGCCGGGTGTTGCTTCTTCACTGTTGATGTTGAGCGTAGTGTTTTGCAGGTAATATTTTTGATTTCGGAAAAATTTGAGCCTGCAATTGAACTCACAATTGTTGATGGTCCAGATACTAAAGAAGAACAGTTTACAGAGGTGCTAAAATTATTGCAAAAGGGTTTTCTAGTTTTAAATTAGCCCTTTAAAATTATCAACTTACCAAGTACCAATATCTACTCTGTATTTCTGATCCATTTGTTTTAATTCTAATGGACAAAACTTTACTTTAATGTACACACTGTATTGTGTGCAAACAACAAACTAAAGGTCTGGTGTTTACTAAAAGAAATGGCACTTGAATTGAAACTGGGTGTATGATCAGATGAGACCAAATTGAAAAAAGGATGATTGTGCAGAAAATAACCTCATGTTCTGCCAAATATGGCGGTGGATCTTTGATGTCATGGGTCTGTATTTTTTCTTCCACTGGTTCTGGGGATCTTATTGAGGTCAGCTTATTATGAACCTGACCAAGTACAGGGAAATATTTGCCAAAGACATGGTTTTCTCTGCCAGAAAGCTGGGACTTGGCTGCAAGTGGATTTTCCAGCAAGACAATGACTCCAGGCCCACATTAAATTCCACAAAAACATTTATTGGCCACAAAATAAACATTTTTTTATGGCCATCTCAGTCTCCAGACTTAAAAACCTGTGATTTGAGGAGGTCATTCTATAAGGGTAAGCACATATCAAAGGATCTGAAGGAATCTATACGTAAGAATCTTCTAAGATCCATGTCAATCCCCACACAGATTTTATTGAATCCAGAGAAAGGGTTAGAGATGTTATTATCGCAAGTGGAGGACGCACTGAAAACGGGATCCAATCATTTTTTATTACTTAAAATAAAAATTCACTAAATCTACTGTATTCTCAAAGCAACTGTAAAAGCATTCAGTTGCATTATTTTCAAATATATTTGAATACAATATAGCTCAGTGTTTGTAAGATATATTTTACATTAGTGCTTGACATGTGTTCTGGTACTTCTAGGCAAACAGTGTGTTTTTGGCAAAAGAGCAAGCCTTACTGGAAAAAAACTAATCAAAACATACATTTTGATGAACATAGTCGAAGGTCTGATTTGAAAGTTCCTGAACTCATTTTTGCCCAAGTCAAGCGCTGATTTACACAGTCTATTAATGTGCATATAATTTTACTAGCATGGCAATAATTTTGGTGGTTAAAAATATGCTGTAATATAAACTGTTGCCTAGAAAGCAATGCATCTCTGGTCCACTGACCATAAAACTGATATGGATTTTAAAAAAGTGCTAAACTCCTAGTGAAATCAATCGAACATATTACACACACAAACAGCAACCAGAGGTTTCTCACAGCAAGTGGAAAGCATCCCCCCATACCACACACACACACACACACACACACACA
>JACXGJ010007015.1:0-32042 GCA_016801105.1 Esox niger | reverse complement strand
AATAGAATTAGTTAGGTTTAGGGTGGGGGAATAGTATTAGTTAGTCCAGGGTGGTTTAGGGTGGGGGAACAAGCCAAATGGTTACATGCACCATGCAACCACGGTCTACTGGGGCTAACCATGACATTCCTCCGTGGACATTGGTTCCAGCCTGAATCAAGGATGAGCAAACAATGTGCTAAGAAGCAAAACAGTTTAGCGGGATGTGCTTGGGATGACCTGTCTGAACTTAGATGCTCCCATGGCTGCTCAGAGGGAAGCAAAGTGGTATTCACAAACTGGACACTATAAAATGTGGGAGAATTTTTTTGTAAACTTACAGAACCAGTGTTCTTAATGGGCTTTATTAGTGCTAGTCCTCAGCATAAACAGTTGTCATTGACAAAAAAAAACTTTTTATTAAGTTAATTGTGATATATGTCTACTATATATTGTAGCAAAATGTGATAAAAAATGTACAATTGTGAAATGTTGCCATTGATTTTGAAAATATGACTGATCATGCCAAAAAACTTTATTTTATTTTAGGATAGTGATCATATGAAGCCACTTATTATCACATAGTTGTTTGGCTCCTTTAAAACAAATAATGATAACAGAAAACACCCAAATGGCCCTAATCAAAAGTTTACATACCCTTGAATGTTTGGCCTTGTTAAGACACAGGTGAAAATGGCAATTAAAGGTGAATTTCCCACACCTGTGTCTTTTTAAATTGCAATTAGTGTCTGTGTATACATAGTCACTCCGTTTGTTAGCTCTCACATGGATGCATTAAGCAGGCTAGATACTGAGCCATGTGGAGCAGAAAAGAACTGTCAAAACACCTGCGTAACAAAGTAATGGAACTTTATAAAGATAATACATTTTATAAAGGATATAAAAATATATCAAAAACCTTGCAAATGCCAGTCAGTACTGTTCAATCACTTATAAAGTGGCAAATTCGGGGATCTCTTGATACCAGGCTAAGGTCAGGTAGACCAAGAAAGATTTCAGCCAAAACTGCCAGAATAATTTTTTGGGATACAAAGAAAAACCTACAGGTAACCTCAGGAGAAATACAGGCTACTCTGGAAAAAGACTGTGGTTGTTTCAAGGAGCACAATACGACAATACTTGAACAAAAATGAACTGCATGGTTGAGTTGCCAGAAAGAAGCCTTTACTGTGTCAATGCCACAAAAGAGCCCGGTACAATGTTCCCAACAACACCTTGACACGCCTCACAACTTCTGGCACTCTGTAATTTGGATTGACGTGAGCCAAAATAGAGCACTATGTTTTGAAGAGTGGTCAACAAGGCATATAGTGTACAGAATACCATCTCCACTGTGAAGCATGGTGGTGGTTCACTGATGTTTTGGGGCTGTGTGAGCTCTTAAGGCACAGAGAACCTTGTGAAAATTGATGGCAAGAAAAATGCAGCATGTTATCCGAAAATACTGGCAGACAATTTGTGTTCTTCTGCACAAAAGCTGCGCATGGGACACTTGGTCTTTCCAGCATGACAATGAACCTAAGAACAAGGCCAAGTTGGTTGGCCTCCAGTGGTTACAACAGAAAAGGGGATGGTTCTGAAGTGTTCATCACACTCTTCTGACCTTAATATCATTGTGCCATTCTGGAGAAATCTCAAACATGCGGTTCATGCAAGACAACCGAAGACTTTGCCTGATCTGGAGTCGTTTTGCCAAGATGAATGGGCAGCTATACCACCTGCAAGAATTCGGAGCCTCATAGACATCTATTACAAAAGACTGAATGTTGTCATTGATGCTAAAGGGAGCAATACACAGTATTAGGAAATAAGAGTATACCTACTTTTTGTTTATGATCAATTTCTGTTATGAACCAGAATTGAATTTGAATCCCTTAAGAAATTACTTGTTTTAACAGCTAAGAATTTTCATTTTTATTTTATTCAAACCTTTATTTAACCAGGTTAGCCATATTGAGATTAACAAACTTTTTTTCAAGAAATGACCTGGCCCGGAATAGCAGCAGTTTCATCCCTCCATTTTATGCAAACATAAATATTGGTAACAGTTTCAATTAAAGCCTTAAGCATAACACATTTTTACAGTACAGCTAGCCTCAACCCAGCCCAGCTTAAATACATTCTTTTGAATATAGGCCCAGCCTAAGCCCATTGGGTTCCCTGATTTTTGCCGGAAATATCCATAACCTATTTATCTTTCTACTTGTTTCTAACTAAATCTGATTAGCCTGATATAGTGGCTTTCATGGCTTGCTGAAATGACATGGAATGCATACTGTATACACTGGAATCTTTTGGAGGGTATGTTCAACTGGTGTCCTGTCACTCTGTAGTCATTCAAGATCCCAGTAAACTATTGTGTTTTGGCTACATATCCATCATACCATCATTGTCTACTGAATATTTTCAGTATATGTTCTGTCAACAGACCTGGTACAATAAGTGCAAGTAAATATAAATTCAGCCGTTTAACATTTCCCTCATTCTCTCCCCTGTAGAACATCATTAAGAAGGTGAACGGGCAGAAGTTTGTGTACCGCTTCGTCTCCTACCCAGACATTTTGAAAGGGGACGCCACTACTCAGCCGGAGGGGGAGGGAGGTTGCCTGCCCATGTCAGAGAGGGGAGACAACACCTCCCGACATGGGGATGGTGAGGATAGGGGAGGAGGTATGACCGCAACACAGGGGTCCAGTACTAAGCCGTCCAATCGTAATGACTACATCCACTCTGGCCTTTACACCTCCTTCACCCTAACCTCACTGCAAAATGGACGGCAGCTCTTCAAGTCCATCAAGATAGAGAACCCTGCAGATAAAATGGCTGACCGGAAGTCCAATACAAGGGCTCAAGACCCTCCCTCTCAGCAGCCATTACAATCGCCGTCGGTCATCAAGTTTGGGACCACACCTCCTAAGAGAAGCCCTCCTCCTCCTCAGGTTCCCATAGAAACGTCAAATCCACCATTATGCCCTCTCCAAGCCCCACCTCCCATGGGTGATATGTTGACAGCACACTCCAGCCTTTTGCCTCAGACATCTGAGCATACTAAGCCCATGGAATCCTCAACTCCTCAAATCCTGCATTGTTTCAGCCTATCGGAGTTGCCCTCTCGTAGCCCCTCCCCCAGCACGGTTCCTGAGTCCACACAGGAGCTGGTGATTGACAGTGACATTGAGTCCATCTCCTTCCCGCCCACAGAGACACAGACACAGATACAGAGGGTATGGATAACAGTAACAGACAGCTGTGAGGTGCATTCCATCTTCCAGGAGACAGCACTAGATTTATCAACATAATGATACCTATAGCATTCATTTTTGCTTTCTGTGATTCAACTGACTGTTTTCTTTTTCTCTCCACCCCCTTTCCCTCAGATGCAGAGTTCTGGTCATGTGTCAGATGGGGAGGTAGAGGGAGAGAACAGGGAGCTGAGTTTGTCCCCAGTGTCTGTGAGTGGCCATATTACAGGAGGCAAGGCTCGCAAGCCACCTAAAGTCCTGGAGCTGTCTACTCCTACATTGGTGGTCACCACCTCTGACCTTTCGCCTATGAACCTCTACAGCCCCTCGCTTCCCACCGCCTCCCTCACACCAGCACTGCTACAGGTGTGATACACAGATGTTTAAACAATCTTATACACTCCACAAATACAATAATATTGTAGTTAAAGACTTTCTGATCAGGAGAATGTACTTTCAAAAATAGGGACAGGTCGTGTGAAATATAAGCAATGTTATTGCGAGTTTCCCCTCTCCCCACCAGATGGCAGCAGTGTAGTTTTAACACACATTCTGCCATCGGGATTAAGTTACTGTGACAATGTAATTTATTTGGCCTGCAATAGGTGTTGACCATTTTAGCAAGTTTTAGGGGTTTGGCAGAAAGCTGGATTAGTAAATTAATGAGCTCTGTCAAACCAGAACTTCTGCAAACTTTGAATGTTTAGCTTCAGAATGAGAGCTTGAAATATAACCTGATCGAAAACCATGTTCCACATTTAGGGTTACGTTTAGGGTTGGAAAAGAAAATGTGGCATTCAATTAAGGGTCTTGTTTAGGATTTAGGATTAAAAAAAAATGTTACCAAATTGCCTGTCCCCACTTTGATGGTAAAACCTGCATGTGTGTTTATGTGTATTTACAGACGCCCACTCTGTTGCTGACACCCAATCCCTTGATGTCAAACATCCACTTCTGGAGCACACTTAGCCCAGTGGCTCCCTTAAGCCCTGCCACACGCCGCCAGCAGGGAGCACACACCCTCTTCCAGGTCAGAACACACACCCTCTTTAATAACTCTGTCCATGTCAAACCTATGTTGGTGATTCCTGGTATATACTGTAAACAAAATCATCTAAAAACATGTTGGGACTAAGCAGTTTATTTTTAATTTTATTGGACATTTTGTTGCAAGTTCATTTTTTTTTTCTAAAACATGAGATACAGAAAACATGGGATACCAGGTGAATTCAATTAATGATGAAGTAGAACAAAAAAAAAACAGGCTCCCAACTTCCTAGTGTGAAAGTTGAATATCTGTTATAGAGACAAAATTTAGAGACTATTGAGACTAATCTGTCCAATTTGATAATGAACTTTGCAAAGTACTGCATTTGAAGTTCTGCGAACCCCAATGTCTGAAAATCAAATGTACAAAACAGTTATATTGATCTGTACTAAGTATACAGTCATGTGAATAAGCATAACCCAAGAGATGTTGCATTTTTTGTATATAATTGTACATTAATATTTTAGCTAAATTCCCACCACATACCAGACATGTTTTACTTTTAAACCATTTATGCAATTAAAATAAACAGAAATTCTAGCATATGGACCCACATTTTGAGTGAGTACTTTGGTATTTCTTATTACAACAGTAAAAATTAATTTAGTGTTAAGTCTTTAATGACTTCAATTTCACCTTCCAAAATATATAAAATCACGTAATCAGTATAACCATTCTCGTGTGAGCCACCATATAGTTCTATCCAATTTAAGAAGTGTATTGTTAAGGAAATCAGTTATATTATAAGTTATATTTTCACATGGATTACAACTGATGATTGTAAATGAATTCAAATTGCTGTTCCTCCACTAGAATGCTCTGTGGATAACAAATGTTCTGTCACTGTGGAAATGCTAAATTGAGGCACCCAAACAGATTGTGGTTCACCCCACCTACGCTATTCTTTTTCATCCCTCTCTCAAGGGGCCCTGAAATCTCTTCTGCTCTTCACCATCTATTTTTTATCCTTTGCCGTTCCTGATCTAGCTGTGTCTGTCTTTCTGCCGTATACTGTCTTCAGTTATTCCCCACATTAATCTCTTTATTACCCATGTGCTGATCCTGTGTCCTCATGGAAATATTATTGTGTTCTTCTACAGTTCCCCTCGGTGTTCACCCCTCATTTCCATATCCCTACACCCAGTCTGGATGGGACCAACACCCCAGGACCTCTCACTCCAGACCCCCATAAGTCATGAGACCTTATCCATGGAATAGACAATCAGAGGTCCGCCCTGGATCCCTCAGAGACAAGGAGACATGTGGGCTGTGGGTCAGTTTCTTGAACACGGGAACAGCCAATCATTTGTTTCCTCTCTGAGACCAATAGGATTACAGATTACTATTTCTGTTTGAAACTTCAAATAATTTCCTTCTGTTTTTGTGGATTTTCACATTCACTTCAACAGTCTCTGATTGATTCTGTGTTGTCAATATCAACGTTGTCTTTATATTGATATGGGTGATTTTCATGTTATTTGTTGTTCTTATGCATTGTAACAATTTCAAATGATTAGTTCTTGCTTATTCTATATTTGGATCAAATTACCCTTACCTTGTTTTGTGTCTGAAGGCATTTACTGGCTCAAGAGATTACTTCAGCGTTTTGCACAAGTTTTAGTTTTACTAATGTCACTTTCCCTGTTACAACTGATAAAGTATGACCAGGCTAATACTAACTCCAAGACGTAACTAAAAGTAAACATTGGTTAATTTTGGATTATGTCACCATCAACCTTCAGACCCAACTCAAGGTATTCGTTATTTGACCCAGAACTAGATTTAGGATTAAACTATTTATTTAACATCACTCCTCCCCAGCCATCTTAGTTGAGAAATGCTTCAACTAACTTCTCCTCTTGCCAAACTTTACCTTATCCCATGCCATCAACTGAAACCTTACCATCACCATAACCTTCAAACCCACTCCTCAACCTTGTCTTCTACATTCCTGTAAATATCCAGTGCAAAGAACCCCTGATCTTTGCAGTTACTGATGCCATAACAGATAAAGTATTCATTTGAATTCCTTCACTTAGACCAATTGGAAGGCCACAATAAACCCAAACCTCCACTATTTCTACCAGCGACAAACCAGCATATGCAATCCTATGGGTTTCTAATGCATCAATTTACTTTTGAAAAAGCCACTTTGCCTCTGTGGGTCATTTTACAAGAAGCCACAATCCTTACTTCAACCTTAAACCTAGCCTTAACCATATTCCTAACACCAACCCCCACCTACAGAAAATACATGTAAAGACAGCTGTGGCCACAGGTCGTAGAATGGACTGATTATTATTTAATTTGCCAAATAGCCACAAACCTTGTGGAGAATGAGCCAATTAGGATCTTCACAATAATCAAACCCTAAGGCTGTGCACTACTGTTAATGTAAAGCAATGAGGAAAACATGTTAAGGCCAGAACTGCCCAATTTTACAACAGTAGGATTAGAATTTGTCTGGTGATGCCGTAACTATGCAACCACCAGCTTGCTGTCCATTGCTATATACTTCAAACAAAGCCTGCTTGCTAGGTCACAAGTTATAGCTAGAGCTTCCCATTTTTTATGCAATACACAACAAATATTCAACAACAGTCAGCTGTCTAAGGTCAACTAGCTTACTAACGTTATTGCAAGTCAGTGTTAATAACTAGCAGAAGCTTTTAGCTATTAAACAGCCAGGTTGCATTGGAAGCTTATCAGCTACAGTAACTTGTATCCTATCAGTGCTATTCTCTGCTTTCCATTTTTAGATATCTAGTTCATAGTCAATGCCATGTCAAGCAAGGTTAGAAAGTTAGCTTGCCTGTTATGTCAACAATACTTTAATTATTTAGCGAGATAGCAAGCAAATGAATGGTAAATGGCTTGACTAAAGTCAGTCTGGCACTAACATGAATTTTGGGTTACGCCATTTAAATCAGTGCAAAGTTTAAATTAATTATTCTTTATTGTGATATTTGTCAACAAATGACTTCCTTAGGTTTATGCCCATCCAGCCCAACCCAACAGTACAAATTTGGCCCCAATTCAAAGTGCCAGGGGAAACAAAAATATATTTGCTAGCACTACCATTTGCCACTAACCTTCAGACATGCGCCATAAGACACATCCATACTAATATGGTGCCTTAACCCCTAAACCCAAGCCAAATCTTAGGAAAGGGAACAGCCATCCCTTTTCCTATCGTCCTATCCTACTCCCCTATGGCTGGTCTCCAGTGCCTATACCCCTCACTGGGAGCAAACCTAATATTCAACAGAGCTCTAAAACTATTATGTTTGTAAAGTGATTTGATATTTATAGAATACATAGTTTAGGCATTCTGGATGTGTACATGTCCTTGACCTATCTGTAACATTGGCTGTCCTGCATCTCCTCTCCTTTTCCAGTGAGCTAACAGGTGTGGGTAAAACAGCCTTTCCCATGATATGACAAATTCCTAGCCTGGGTTGTTCCACTATGTTTCAGCTTTGGAACATTTAACCTTGTCAAAATAGTTTGGGAAGTTACTAATGTGACTTGTTTGAACCCAATGAAGTACCCAGGCTTCTGTCAAAACCCCCATATGGGATTTTCCAAAGCCTGTCCCAATATTATTTATTAATATTTTTATGTTGTAATTTGATTGTAAATTTTTTTTAGGACTGTTTAAGAACAGGTTGGCATATTGATCAATATACCTTGCGTATCGAATATCTTTGCCTATTTTTCAATTTGAATGAGGTTTTAATGTGTTTCTACTTAACTCAAAACATTTGCACAAGAGATAAAATGTGTAATACACACAATATAATGTATCAGTACAAAATCAGATCGGTCTTAACCCTCACTTGTTTCCCACATTGTATGTTATTTACTTATGAGGTATCAGATAAAACCATGTGTATTTCAGTTGATAAGTATTTTAAATGTATTCTTTCCCCTGCCACCTGACCAATCTGAATTGTCCTTTGTGTTTTTGTAATATGGTCAGATGCTAGGTTTCATGCTTTTCTGTCATCAGTTTTTAATACAAATATCTGTGTTTTTCTATAATGTTTACTACATTTTTAGAAGTGGGGATGGCATTGACTATTTAAGCATTGATGCCTTACAGAGTGAACCTTATATCCATTTCTTTATGATCATTATTTAGATTTTGTAAAGATTGTCTATGTAGTTGTGTATCTTAACATTGGCACTTAGAATAATGGGTTTCTTGTAGTATTGGTTTCTACTACAGTGTTGCTTTTTTTGTTTCAAATCAAAGTTTCTTTCCCAATGTTCTTTGAAATATACTGTATGTTGACCTACTTACAGCTGTAAAAAAATATTCTGTACATTTCTATTTACCAATCAACAGCAAATCTATGCACAAAGTACTTTATAATTCAGATCTAAGAATTGCATCTCAAACTTTTATATTCTAAGGAACTGACTTTAAGAGGCATTATTACTTTAAATGTAGCTGTCCCTATGTTTAGTTTCACCCTACAACAGAAGATTGTATTTTCTGTAAAACTAAAGAGTTAGATTTCATAACTAGTTTTGATAAAGACTTAACCTCTTAATAGGTAGCCATATTGGGGATTCTCACTTGATGCCCAAACAGTGGTTATAAAAAGTATACACCTTTATGAAGCAGTGCAGCTTTTGTATATCCAAAGGCTGAAATCAAGACAAAACATGTCAGGTCCTATATTCACCTTTTCTAAGCTTTGAAACCAACAATATGTAAATGGTCAATTTTTCTGAAAAATAATAAAAAAAAGTGAATGCCTTTGTTGCATAAGTGTGCACCTTTTATAATCGGGGTTGTTCACATTTAATAAATCACCTGAGACCAAGGTAAAACCTTTTGGCCTTAATTCCAAAACATTGCCTAAAGTACATAGTATCTACCTTCAAGCATGGTGGCAGCAACATGATGCTCTGGGGCTGCTTCTCTTTAGTGAGGACAGCAGCTCTGGTCAGGATAGAAGGGGCAATGAATAACTCTAAATATCAAAATATTTTGGCCTGAACCCTGATGTTTCCAGACAATGTTTCCAGACATTTGTTGCTGAAGTTAGAAGTCATTTTACAACAATCCACACAGCCAAACCAACTAAGGTTGTGGATAGAAAGATCAATGTCCTGGAAAGGCCCACTCAGAACCTAGGTGTTATTTTATAGAGTATCTGTTAACTTACCTAAAGAGGGCTGTGCACAGAAAATCCCCTCACAATGTGACTTTCCTTAGACTTTTCTGCAAATGTCAGTGGGATACAATTGCAAAAGGTGCTTTGAAGAAACTATTAGTTGTGGGGTGATTACACTTATGTACAAAGACATTTATCTGTTTTTATTTTGATTATTATATGGTTTTCACTTAAATGTTGTTGTTACAAAATCTTGAAAATGTCTGGTGTGATTTGTCTTGATTTCATCCTTTCATAAAAACTGCATTTTCATATAAACGTGATATCCACTGTAGGTGTGAACCTTCTCATTCAGGTCTCATTCATTAAACCTTATTGCACCGAGCAATACACCTGCTGTATATTTCTGAAAATAATTAAGTGTATTTAACAACCTTTTTTCCAAAAAGACACTGTGTAAAATGTAAAGAAAAACAGAATGCAATGATGTGTAAATCATTGGAACCCTACACTCAGTAGAGAATAGTACCAAGACAAATATCAGTTGTTGAAACTGAGAAATGCTATTGTTTCTTGAAAAATATATGCCCACTTTGTATTTGATGCCAGCAACATATTTAAAAAAAAGCTGGGCCGGGGCAGCAAATGTCTGGAAACATTGTGTAACACTTAAAAAAAACTCACAACTAATTAGGTCAATTGGCAACAGGTCAATAACATAATTGTGTATTAAAAGATAATCCCAGAGAGGATGGGTCTGTCAGAAGTGAGGATGAGTAGGTGCTCACCACTCTGTGAAAGACTGCATAGGCAAATAGTGCAACAATCTAAGAATAACATTTCTCAATGTAAAATTGCAAAGAGTTTGGGGATCTCATCCATTTATGGTACACAATATCATTAAAATGATTCAGAGAATCTGGAGAAATCTTGGTACACAAGAAACAAGGCAGAAAACCAATATTGGATGGCCATGATCTCCGGGCCTCCAATCATTAAAACAGGATTCTGTTGTGGAAATCACTGCATGGGCTCAGGAACACTTCCAAAAACCCTGGTCTGTGAATGAACCATGCAAAGAAGAAATCTTATCTAGAAATTCCACCTTCTATTGGCCTGAGCTCATGTAAAATGGACTGAGGCAAGGTACAAAACTGTCCTGTGGTCTGAAAAATTAAAAATGGAAATTATTTTTGGGAATCATGGATGCCGTGTCCTCCGCATTAAAGAGGAGAGGGACCATCCAGCTAGTTATCAGTGCACAAACGCCAGCATCCAAGATGGTATGGGGGTGCATTAGTGCACATGGCATGGGTGACTTGCACATCTGTGAAGGCACCATTAATGCTGAAAAGTTTCTGGATCAACATATGCTGCCATCCAGAAAACACCCTTTTCAAGGCCTTGCTTATTTCAGCAGGAAAATGCCAAATCACATTCTGCACATATTACAACAGCATGGCTCCATAGTAAGAGTCCATCTGTTAAACTGGCCTGCCTGCAGTCCAGACCTGTCACCAATGGAAACATTTTGGCCATTAAAAAAAATATTAAGACAAAGGAGACCCTGACCTGTTGAACAGCTGAAATCCTATATCAAGCAGGAATGGGAATAGACTTTCAAAACTATAACTATTGGTCTCAGTTCCCAAATGCTTACAGAGAATTTTTAAAAGAAGAGGTGATGCAACACAATGGTAAACATGACCCTGTCCCAAATTTTGGGAAACGTGTTGCTGGCATCACATTCAAAATGGCCATGTTTTTGTTATTAACATTTCTGTTTTAACATTTGATAGGTTGCCTTTTTAATATTTTCAGTGAAATATAGAGATAAAGATTTGCACATCATAGCATTTGGTTTATATTTGCATTCTACACAGTGCCCCAACCTTTTGGGAAACAGGATTGTACCTACATTAAAGTTGAAAACATTTGTAGTTTTACACATTGACTGCTTGCTTCTAGAGTTATATTGTGTTGTTGACTTATGCAGTTGTATTTGTTAAAAATGCTTTTCAAATGTTTACAAGCTACTTGTCATGGAGTGTCTGAGTCCTGTAAGGAGAGTTCATGAAAGAGAATATAACAAAAACAATGATTTGGTCTTCCTGTATGTGCCTGTTTTCTTAGTCCAGGCTTTTCACAAGTCAACAAAAGTGCATTCCAATGGGGTGGCCATGTTAGACTTGTGTATAGTGTTAATCTAGTGTTTTATTATGTCACCGAACCACCCCACCTTGCTCATACAACACCATCAGAGTCAATCACTATCTTCATAAATGGGTCAATTCAATCCAATTTGCACTGCAGTATTTAGGCAGTAGTAGCTCTTTCCCAAAGTCAAAGCAACTCACAGCTAATATTAATTTTGACAGGTACAACATTTTTATTTGTTTTCTCAATTTAGACCTGATTGCCAAGGTAATCTAAAAAGTATTGTTCAATAGAAAAATTAAATACATTTATTAAATAATTCATATTTATTCTCCATCATATAAACATTAAAAGGGCAGTTTCCAGTTATAGTAAAAAATAAATTAAAAAAACCTGCTATAACAGTTCACAGACAGGTATTAGTTAACACAAATAAAGACACTGTCAACATTGCTATAGTGGTTTTGAAAGAATCCAGGCTTAAAGCAGTTTAGGATCCAGCAGGATACCATCTGGTAAGTTTATTTAAGCAGCTTATCAATGTAGGCTTTGTTATCCTGTTCCTAACTTTACATTGTGTCATGTGTCAGATGGCATCTAGAAAGATGAAGACATGAACAACCAATACTTCATAAAGTAAATTAAGCAAAGTTAAACATTTACACTCCAACTACGGGTTTATTATTCCCGGTCATAGACAGTTGCAGCATAACACTAAACATTTCCCAGTTCCAAGATGCATAAATACAAAAACTAAGTACTGAAGATTAATTTAATGTGATTAGTGATCTGGTTCTCATTTTAAGGTCAAGATTATCTGATCTCAAAGAAGAGCAAGTCCAGCTATAGTGTAAAAGCTGATGAGTTGAGAGTGTAAGCAACTGAATTGGTTGTACTTTTCTTCGCCAGGTTCTTGTTTGTGTGAGGTCATATGAACATAACATTAACCCTGCCACTGAAAGATAGACCTGAAATGTAAAATGTAATTATTAAGTTACATTTTAAAGCCCCTCCATGTTGCTCACGAGAAGCTTTCATTTGCTCTAACAGAGTAATTGGGGTTTTAAGACTACATTCTCAAACCAGTTTCCAATTTCTTTTGCATGTTTTCACATATGAAATTGTCCCATTGTTTTGTTTCCTGTAGTGTTTCGAAAGATTCTATGAACGCCTTTTTGCAACCTCTTCTACAAGCAAAATTGCTTGTTTACAACAGACAAAAGGTTTCACACAACTGTGCTTCTGAATCAGAATACCTGATACTCTAGTCCTCGGTCTTGGCCTAATTACAAAGCCAGGTGCAGCATTCAAGTCAGCCAGCGTGAGTTTGCATGTCAAACACGAATAATGTAGCATGGATCAGAGTATTAAAGGCTCCAAGATTATATAGGGATATGTGAAAGCACTAGCACTTTGTTTTATTTAGACTTGAGATAAAATACATTTTTAAACAAGTGGTCTTCATGACAGAATGTATTTTTAGTCTATAACACTTCTCAAAAGGAACATTTTAAGGAAATGATGTCTAATGCCAGTGCTAGCTGCCTCTCATCCAGGATCACCTCTGTGTAGTTCCTTCACTCTTTCCTTTTAAAAAACACAGTTCTCTGATACTTGTTTCATTCCCAAGGCTACCCTCAATCACTTGTTTGAAGACTTCTCAGTTGTGTCAACTTCCTGACAAGCATCTTTGGCTGCGAAGAGAAAATAATAAAACTGCTGAGTTTTGCATAACTGTAACAATTTTTTCACAACCTGTAGCTGTGTGTGTTTGTGTGTACCTGAGATGGAGCGCCTGTGTAGGTGCTGGATGTACAGTAGGCCGAGGAATACAGCGAGACAGATACAGGATGATATCAAACCAACTAACAGGAAACTATAACTGCCTTTGCTGTGGATCAACTGAAGAGAGAAACGCCCTTTACATCTATACACAGTATGTTCAAGTAAAACAGTATAACATGCGCATGAACATTTACTTGGCTATTTAAAATGGGACATGAAAATTCACTGTCCCTAACCACACACACGCACACTTTTCTTACTTGTCCTGTGAGAAGCTGCAGCACCATTTCTCCTGTGCCAGCACTGGTCACCAGGACAGTAGTGGCACAACCTGGAAAATCAAGAACATTGGGATAAATGTTAGTTCAGGCCTCAGGATTAATGCTGGGTCTAAACTAAGATAAGGCACACAAGTTAGGTTATTCAGGTTAAGGATCATGTTGTTTTTGTATTGACAGGGACAGAAAAACAAGTGTGTGTGTGTGTGTGTGAGTACACACACACACACACACACACACACGTACCTTTATAGTTGAACATGCCCTCTATCAAGGCCACCATACAAGGGAACACACTGCTTATGAAGAGGCCTAATACACATGTCCCCATGAAGATGAACACAGGGCTAGAGAACAGGATCGACAGCAGACACTGCACAACTAATACCCCAACCTGAAATGCACAAGAAAATTGCACAAGAGGTTAACACACACACACACACACACACACACACACACACACACACACACACCAATTAGAGATGTGCTTGTCTTTCTCCAGTAAAACAACAACAAATTGATCAGAAAAGTGTTGCCATAGTTAATGTTAGAAATATGAATGCTGCAGTAGAAAACTGATGTTTTCATATATCTGCATAGGCATACGGAAGCTCATTATCAGTAACCATCACTCCTGAGTTCCAGTGTCACGTTCTTCCAATGGTACATTTGCTAATCCAAGTTTATCATTTTTATTGGCTAATTGACCAATACAAAGCCCTTTTGCTATTATGTTAGTACAGATGAAAAGTTTGTCCTCATTAAAGCAGCAATATAACGGTCCTTTAGACTAGTTTGGTATCTGGGAGCATCAAGCAATTGTTGGTTTTGATTACAGGCTCAAAATGTCCAGGAACAAAATAACTTTCTTCTGAAACACATCAGTCTATGCTTATTATGAGATATGAAGGCTATTCCATACAAGAAATTGCCAAGAAACTCATGTACATCACTGTGTACTACTCCCTTCACAAGACAACACAAACGGTCTCTAGCCAGAATAGAACAAGACGTGTGCGGCACTGGTGCACAACAAAGCAAGAGGACAAATACACTAGTGTGTAGTTTGAGAAACAGATGCATCACAGGTCCTCAACTGGAAGCGTCTTTAAATAGCACCCACAAAAACACCATTCACAACATTAACAGTGAAGGTTAATGGGATGCTGGCCTTCTAGGCAGAGTAGCAAGTAAAAAGCCATATCTCAGACTGGCCAATAAAAATAAATGTTTAAGATAACACATTGGAAAAAAGTGTTATGGACAGACTAATCTAAGTTTGAGATGTTCAGATCACAAAGAAGAACATCTGAAGAATGCAGACCAAATGAAGATGCTAGAGCAGTGCTTGATGCCATCTGTCAAGCATGGCGGGAGCAATGTGATGTATGGGATGCTTTGGAGGTGGTAAAGTGGAACATTTGTACAGGGTCAAAGGGATCTTGAACAAAGAAGGCTATATCATTCCATTTTGCAAACACCATACCATATCCTGTGGATGGCACTTGATTGGACCCAATTTCCTCCTATACCAGGTCAATTACCCAAAGCACAGCTCCAAACTTAGCAAGAACTATTTAGGGAAGAAGCTGGTATTATGTCTATAATGGAGTGGCCAGCATAGTCACCAGATCAACTTAAATGAGCTGTTGTGGGAGCAGCTTGACTGTATGGTGGGTAAGAAATACCCAACAAGCCAACCCAACATGTGGGAGGTGCTTCAGGAAGCTTTGAGTGACATCTCTAGAATCCCAAAATGTGCAAGGCTGTAATTGCTGCAGATAGAGGATACTTTGACAAAAGCAGTTTGAAAGAAATAATTATTTCAATTAAAAAAATAGATTTCCAACCTTGTCAGTTGTTTCCCATTCACACTTTTCATGTATGTAAGTGACCCCAAACTTTTGAACGGTAGTGTGTGTATTATATACAATCTTCTCCAAAAGTATTGGAACGTCAAGGCAAATTCCTTTGTTTTTGTTGGTCACTGAAGACATTTGGGACGACAAAATGTTTCTGTACACTTCTGAATACATTCTGCTGCTACCATCATCTGTTACATCATCAATAAATATTAATGAGCCTTTTCCAGAAGCAGCCATGAATGCCCAAGCCATAACATTACCTCCACCATGCTTCACAGATGAGCTAGCACGCTTCGGATCATAAGCAGTTCCTTTCTTTCTCCACACTTTGGCCTTTCCATCACTTTGGTAGAGATTAATCTGGGTCTCAATAGTCCATAAGATTGTGTTCCAGAACATCTGGATGTGAATACCAGGAAATGAAAGCTGAAAGTCTGAACTCGTCTCATATTTATCTTTTGATCTTATACCCAAATGTCTTCAGTGAACAAAAACAAAGGAATTTGCCTTACCGTTCCAATACTTTTGGAGGGGACTGTATATGGTTATTATACAGAATACTGAGCTTCTAAATTAGGCAGGTAGGAGGACATCAGCATATTCACAAACTTAGTGTCAGAATATATGCTTGTTTTAGCTGCGGCATGCTTGCATTTAGAATAACAAAATTGCATTGTGATTTACAGATTTTCATTTATTAATAACGTTTTTTATTTGGTCGATTTAGATCTGATTAATGAGTGTGTATATATATATATATATATATATATATAAAATGTATTTAACTATGTATACTCTGATCATGAATTTAATCAGGTCATGTGCATGTCAACTATTCCTCCTGGTTTGAAATGGATGCAGGTTTCTGCAGATCTGACAATCTGACCTTGACTTAATCTCCTTATAATTCCACCACCTCTAAGCACAGGGAAATAGTCAATAAGGTCAAGCAACCTTTCAAGTGGAATATTTACTTAATTATTTTCAGAAAGAAAAAAAAAACACCATTGTATATGGATTACAGTTTACAAAGTAATATGAGCTTTGGATAAAATCACGGTACATTTGCACTCTGGATAAGGGGATTGTAATACAAAATCTGTGTTTTTTCTAATTTGTCAATTGGACCCCCAATATGCTGAGCCCATAGACAATAGTGTGAAAGTGTCCCAATCTACTATTCTCAGAATACTTCAGCAGCAGACTTACAAAGGCTACATTGCAAGATACATACTGTTCCTCAGACCAGCAACAAAAACAGAACGGTCAGATTGGAATTTGCTAAACGTACATTTCACTTCCTGAAGAGAAGATTTCAGGTTAAAAAAAAAAAAAAAAACTCACCAAAACAAGTAACAGCTTAAAATTGCTGCAGTTAAGGCTTGGCAAACAATGATAGCAAAGGTTTGGTGATGTCAATGGGGTGCAAACTGGGCTGTTTACTCTGCTAGTATACAAAAACATGTGTGCCCACACAGGGCTGATAGAAATCTTTCTGCTATGCATCTGAATATGGTGAGTCTCAATAACAGCATAAGAAGTGTGTGGGAAAGGTATACTTGTGAAAGGCTGACATTTCAAGTCACTAAACCTTGAGCCAAGAAACAAGTCCCAAGTTATGGATTCGTCTATACTCCAGCAAATAACAGCATATTTCAGTGAATGACACCTTCAGCATTGCACACAACACATTTTGTGGAAAACGTTTTGCACATACCGTATGTATAGCTAAATAGATAATACAGAGTAATATATCCTTTCTGCTCCACAGACATGTCATCTAAGGAGTTCTACACATCTACAGTGACACTCTGCTATAGAGAAACACAAGTGTGTCCATACCAGGCTGATAGAGATTAGTCGTTGCTGTGTGTATTTGTATGACAGGTAGATAGATGCCAGTCTACCCGCAGTGACAGATGCCCAGAACACACTGGTCAGATAGCCAGCCGTCTTGTGAGGTAAAGAGAGTGGAGGAGACACTGCATAGGTGTAGATGAATCCAGTGTAGGAACCCTGGTTTAAACAGACAACTGGAATTATTAGGTTGATGGTCAGACATTTGTTGATGGTCAGACAATACATACATGTTCTATTGCCTGGGTCAAGAACAAAAATCTCCTTGGGGACAAAGTGGTTAGGTTTAAGGGTTACGTTTATTGCAAAGGGTTAGTGCTAACATGTTTGTGTATGCAAGGTTAGGTTGAGGTTAAGGTTAGGAAAAGTAGGATTTTTTAATTATGTCTGGTGTTTGCACAGGGTTAATAGAAACAGAGTGTGTGGCAATCTTTTGTCTCACAATGATGCCATCAGTGATGAAGAGCACAGCTCCGCCCAGAATGTAGAGAAGGAAGTAGGAGGCGGGGCGATCCTTCATATCACTAGAATTACAGCAGCCAAATAAACCTCCATGACCTGGATGAATAGTAAAAAAATAGGGGGGGAAAGACATTTTCCATTGTGCAATCTTCAACCCCTGACCTAGAGAGTGTTACGGCTTTTATTCCAGCCCAACAATAGCCAAGTTTTAGTTGGTAAGTGACTTGGAGATGGAACACAATGGAAGGTCTTAAGTTGGGTTAACATGCAAGGGCAGTATTGTGAAACACCCTGGGTTATATGAGAGGTGCACCTTACCCTGCAGGTTGTGTTCCTGTTGGTTCTTCTCTGAGTTTTTGTCCTTGTCCAACAGACGAAGGCTTTGGTTAGACCAGGGGAACATCCTCTCCCGGTTCATAAGCACATAGACTGCTATTGGTACAGGTAACTAGAGGGAGAGCGCACAAAACATAATATATTTTTTATTCTCTGTGTCCTTCCCTAGTCACTATCTATGCAAGAGACATCTCTGTGTTCCAGAGGCAGCTTGCCCTGCGGTACAACCTCTTGTTTTGCTATTCAAATAAACCAGCCACTACCACTAACCTGCAGCCCCTGTATCTACCTACAGCTACAGTACCACAAGCCAACTGCCAACATGACACCTACAGACTTACATTGATAAGCCCCATGATCCAGAATGCATATGAAACGTTGGTGGTGATAACGCCTTCTGTGTGGAAGTGGTATTTTTCAGATATGTTTTGTGGTGGCTTTGTCCCTTTGCCTGCTAGGAAGCTGCGGAGGTGATGGACATCAATGGAGGAGTTTGCGGTCATATTCCCAGCTAGAACACAATTCCCCTCAGCCA
The DNA here is from genome assembly GCA_016801105.1 of Esox niger. NCBI lineage: Eukaryota > Metazoa > Chordata > Actinopteri > Esociformes > Esocidae > Esox > Esox niger. The sequence continues at coordinate 13,348 of JACXGJ010007015.1, read as the reverse complement.
GGAATGGGTCTGCTACCAGGGGACTTACCAATGCACCCAGCCCTATGAAGAAATGAAGCACCTGAGGGAAGGGGGGGGGGGAATAGTCAGAGTGGAAGAAAAGAAGGGATAGGCAAAACTTGCATCCATTCCTTTTTTTGATCATTTGTGATAAAAAAGAATAAATGCCCTCACCCCAATCGCATAATTCTCCCTCCATTGCTCACCCTCTAACTCTTACCTGCAGGAAAACTGCAGAGTCTTTCTGGTAGAGCTTGACCAGCTGCAGGTTGGCAATGGTGTCAATCACCCCCATTGCCGTTCCGGATATTGCCATGGCAACGGCCAGCATCAGCACATGGTGGCATAGTGGAATTATGGAAAACACCACGGAGATGACAAGACTAGAGACCAAGAGAGCGGACAGGGAGAAGCAGAGCCTGAAAAGAAGTGGGGAAAGGATGAGGGAGAAAGGTCATTAAAGTGGGCAACAGCGTACCAGGCAATGCGATACACATTTTAAAAAGGCTTGATTTGCTTTCCCTCTTGGGCCTTAACTGAGGAACACCAGCTCCAGGTAGATAGTAGCTGAAGGGCTGATTCACCAGCTCTATTAAATGTGGGAACAATTGTATCAGGAATGTCACCTTCAACCAATCCCCTGAGGAAATGCCTCAGCCATATTTGCCCTTCATCACAGTTTATGGCATTGAGGGGGTCTGATAAGCCATCTTATCTCCACCTCAGTCTTGACTACTTTTGTCCCCATTCCATTTTTCTCTTTAACTCTTTAGGTCCAAGGGCCTGGCATGGGCATGTTTACATGGCAGTCATGTAGCTGCTTTTATTACAGCAGAACTATTGGATTGGAGATCTATGAAGGTGACAAAGACAAAGCTCCTTCAATCAAGCTGGAACACAGTCACATTGCCAGTTGAAAAACAGTTGTCTGCTATAAGAAAGCCTAATTTGAGCCAGCTGATTCACTGGGCATTGTGCTCTGGGCCATGAAGGGATGCATACACAGGTGAGACAAAATGTGCAGAAGCCTTGACAAGTTGTAGCGTCGGTGTCAAATCAAAAGTCACAAAGCAGCCATTCATGCCTAGGTAGGGTAAGCACATCTGGTAGATTATGAGGGAGATCCCTGGCTTCCTGTTCAACTGCTTCTCTTGAATAACTGCAACTTGTCTTGCATCAAACTATAATATCTTGGTAAATGAGAGAAAAAAGGATGACTTGACGCTAAAAAAAGAATGACTAAACTGTAATACGATTGAAGTCAAGGAAACGCCTGTACACAATTTCTTTGAAGGATTTCAACATTTAAGAGCTGAGTAAAAGAAAATATATTGTAAAAGGAGTCTCTAAATTCTCCACCGACTTGATTTAGCTGACACTACATACACTGTAAGCATGTGTGTTTTTGAAGTGTGTGGGAGAATATGTATCTTTTAATTACACTGCTCAAAAAAAATGAAGGGAACACATAATAATCACAGTTTAACACAAAGTCAATGAAACCTCAGGGATATCAATCTGTCCAGTTAGGAAGCTTAAGTGATTGTGTCACCTGTTCTGGTGCAAATAAATGTGACAGCAGGTGCACTGGAGAGTCTGGAGATAAATGTGGTGAAAGTTATGCTGCAACATCATCCAGCATGTTTGGCAGTGGGTCTGTGATGGTCTGGGGAGGCACATCCTTGGGGGTCGCACAGACCTCCGCGTTCTAGCCAACGGTACTCTGCTGTTAGGTACCAGGATGAAGTCATCAGACCCATCGTCAGACCCTTACGCTGGTGCAGTGGGCCCTGGGTTTATCCTGGTGCATGAAAATGTCCGTCCTCACGTGGCCAGGGTGTGTAGGTAGTTCCTGAATGACGAAGGCTGTGATGCCACTGACTGGCCCTCAGGTTCCCCAGACCTGAATCCAATAGAGAACCTCTGGGATGTTCTGTATCAGTGCATCCAGTGTGAGTTTGAATCCAGCCCTCAATCGGTTGCTGATTTTGGTTTCCATAGATTTATTTTGTTCTCAACTAATTACACAATGTACAGTGAAGATTTTGATGGGTCGATAACCACTAAACCATAGAACATTTGACGGCTGTCAGGATAGCCTTGTGTCTAACCTGGCCAAATCTTTTGAGGGCTGGATTGCACCGATACATAAATATATCCCGAATCAAAATCCTGGTGTTCCAAAAAAAACAAGAGAAGCTCATCCATGCTTTTATCTCTAGTAGGGTTGACTACTGTAATGGCCTCTTAACTGGACTCTCCAAAAAGACTGTAAAACAGCTGCAGCTCATTCAGAATGCAGCTGCAAGAATGTTAACCAGGACCAAGAGGACCGAGCATATCACTCCAGTTCTTAAATCTTTGCACTAGCTTCGAGTCAGTTACAGATTAGACTTTAAAGTGGTGCTTCTAGTTTATAAATCTGAGAATGGTTTAGGACCCGAATACATTTATGATATGTTTGAAGAATATAAAACTGAGGAGGGCTCTTAGATCCATGAACACAGGTCAGCTAGTAGAGCCCAGAGTCCAAACTAAACATGGAGAAGCTGCGTTTAGCAATTATGCTGTACACAACTGGAATAAACTACTAGAAGATCTCAGACGTTCACCAAACGTGTCCATTTTAGGCTAAAAACACTTCTCTTTTCATGTGCCTATGACTGAGTTCTTAAACTTAACCACACAGTGAGGCTTATAGCTTCCTATATTTTTATAACAGCACTTATTTTTAATCTTACAGCTTTTATAGCTTCCTATGTTTTAATATTCTATTTCCTTATTCCTTATTATGCCGTATTTTATATTTCTCTTCTTGATTTATTTTGTTATTAAATGTATATGTTGCAATCTTTTACCAATTGTAATGCAAGTCCTGGTGCTATCAGAGGAATAACCTCTGTGTAAATGTAACAATCTGCTGATGATGGATCTGACTGTTTTGATTCTATTGCATTATTTTTATTTTCACTGTAAAGCACATTGAATTGCTTCTATGTATGAATTGTGCTATATAAATAAACTTCATTGCTTTTGCCACTGGTCCTTTCAAGAGGTAATTGGCCATTCGTGAATGATACTGATACAGTTAAACTGACTAACGTTTCTTACTAAGTTTACCTCCACCACAAATGGCGTTTATGAACTGTATGGCATTTGCAACTGGCTGTTTTAACAGTGTATTACCCAGAAATTGTATCTTACTGGAAAAGTCAAGAATTGAGCAATTGCTAGTGAGTCTGCCAAAGCTATTTCATAAGAACATATTTTTTCCTGTAATTCATGAATGACATTGATACAATAACTATCAATAAAGGTGATAAATAACTTTTTCATCAAGTGAAAATACAAGAGAATCGTGGAATGTACAAGAAAGTCTCAATAATGTATAAACGTTGTTTCATTGCAGCCCACCAATAAAATTCATAAATGGTGTTGCTCTCAATAGACTCAATCTTAGGTTTTTCACACGAGAGGCACTGTCTTTAACCACTACGTCAAGGCATTACATGTTTCAGCAGTCACTAGACAACATTGAGGATTGTGTTAAACTGACAAATGTTTCTTATTAAATGTACCTCCATCATAGCGTCCATGAACTGTATGGCTTTTGCCACTGGCCGTTTTATCAGCTTATTAGCCAGTAATATGCTTACTAGTATCTACTATTTTCCTAGGAATATTCATAAGACTTGAGCAATTGCTAGCGAGAAGATGAGTCGCAATATAACAGTGTACAGTTTTAGGTAAGGCTTATTAAATGTACCTCCATCATAGCGTCTATGAACTGTATGGCTTTTGCCACTGGCCGTTTTAACAGCTTATTAGCCAGTAATATGCTTACTAGTATCTACTATTTTCCTAGGAATATTCATAAGACTTGAGCAATTGCTAGCGAGTTGCAATATATCCTTGTACAGTTTTAGATAAGGCTTACTATGACATTACCACTGTATGTTGTAGCCAACAAATGTGTGTCTATCCTGACCCAAAGCACGGATGCGTACTTAAAAAATCCACCAGAAGCAGTAGCAATATAACTGTAAACTGTTTTATTTCAGGCTTACTAGAATGTAGATACTGATGGTTTTATCCAGCAAAGATTTCGTCTATACGGAATAATTCATATTGCGTACTTCGCTATGCCTGTGAGGAGATCCGAACACAGGACCTATAGTTTGCAGATCTGCTTCTCTAACCACTACACTACTTAACAAGGGGTAGTTAGTCAGTAAGAGATATTGCTCTTCTTAGCCGCCTCCACTTACGCTGTCCGGCAAAAACATAACATTAAGATCTGAACATTTTAACATCTATTCAAATTATTTAGCTCATGTAATGTGTAAAATATAATGAAAGAAGATTAACAGTACTCTGCTGTGTCTAAAGACAATACCACAATAAAATTAAAAAACACTAAGGCTGATTAAAGAAATGCATACACATTTCTCATAAATCAACATCATGTCATTATAAGCGTAGGGTAAAGTATGGTCAGTTCACTTGAACGAAAAAGTCTTTATGTGTAAGTTAAATATGGGACCATAGGTGTGTCCGGTTGTGTACTTCCAATGCCGTGTAACTGCTGACTACAACTGTCAAAGGTTTTGCCTGATTATTTTCTCTCAATTCTTCATTCTTTTTGGTAATTATGTTGGGTAGAATCTGAGATCTTGTCATCATTTTGTGGGAACTCAAAATCTGTCGTTTCAACAGCCCCCCTTCTGATCAGCTGACATTTATCATAGCTGGTCAGCTTGTTTGGCCAAAGTTCTGGGTCTACAGAGAGGAGGACAGTTTCACTTACCATCCTGTCATTCAGAAATTGTTGATGCGATGATTCAAGCAAGGCATCTGCAGCTTCTGAGCTAGCCACTGAAATGTTAAAGCTGGCTTAGCTAGGTAGTTTGCTATGGTAGCTCAAATGTCATCATGCACATTGGCTAAAATGACCTTTCCTTTAAACAGATAGACAAGCCGACAGGGTGTGTGTGGTGTATTAAATCTAGGAAATCATGTATTAAACCATATTGCAAATATTATTTATATTAGTTGCAACAAAAAATGTATTTAGTGTCAAATTGAAATTCTGCTTGCAATATCTGCTACTAGGTAGCAGGGTGGCCAACTCCCCATGTGGCCCCAGGCAATGGCTTGGTTGGCATGTTGGGAAACAATGCCACAAAGTATTTTGTACTTTTACTGTGTGGTCCACCTAGCTTTTTGAAATGTAAGTTAACTGTCAGTCCATCGGAATAAGCGCTTCTGCTAAATTACTAAAATGAAGTATTATAATTGGATGATAACGACACACTACACACGCCCTAACATACCTGATGTAGCTCATGAAGGACTTGATAATGAGCTGATCATCGGAATCAGGTGTGACAGAACAGAGAGAGGTCTAAAACAGGCAGGGCCCCCAGGAGCAAGGTTGAGAGACATTGCCCTAGGTTGTGACTAATTACCCAATTAATGGACAATAATGTGATTTAGTAGTTAGAAAGATGAATTTCTATTGAAGTTTAATTTGTTTTAGGCAACCACCCACAGGAGGTAATGTTGTCTGAAGGATCCTGGGAACAAGCCATGTGGACGTTTTGTTTGGTGAGAGCAAATGGATGACTTGAGTCATGGGAAATGAGATTAAATGCCTCCCTGCTAGACTGTGTTACTTTTTGTGTGTTTCATGTTTTTTTTGTATGCATGGGTTCATGTACACAAAATGGAATGTAGCAGTACCAGCAGTCAGGCTGTTATGTTTTGGGAGGGGCTGGCTGGGTCTGGCTGTCATGTTTGAACCATTCCAATGTTTCAGTTGTCCTTTGGGTTTGGTCTGTTCATTCTGCCTGCTCAACATGGATCCTAAAGAAACCTGTAGCACATTTTCACCCTGTGACACCAATTTTGTTAAATCAAATTACTTTTTCTAGCCCTACTATCTACATTTACATTCTGAAGCTAGAAAAATCATGCCATAAAGCAAATAAAACTAGCCCTGGCACATACAGTGAGGTAAAACTATCTTTTGCATTTCATGAAGAAACAGTGTGGTTTCTCTTAACATGTTATGATAGCTGATACATTGGAATTAAATGTTATAGAAAAACATGGTTTGTCTGATTTTCTAGAATCCATGAGATGCAAACTACAGTTTTACATAACACACATGCCCCAACAATATTAAACCTGTGTTTTCCCACCATAAACTGTCCACAAATTACAGTAATTTAAGGGCAAATGTAGTCTCAAAATATGTTTCAAACCAATGTCATGTGAAGGTAATGACTCCGTTATTTGTTTCTATGGCACTAACATCTTCGGAGGTTACATTTGACCTTTCATCAGCTGTACACCAAAACAATGGAAAACTAAAAACTAAATTGGCCCCAGCTATACAGCTAACACTCACGTTTTCTTGAAGAGTCCCCCGATGGCGCTCCCCAGCATTAGGAAGAGTTGTTGGGCAAAAAAGACCCATGTGATTTCCTGTAGAGTGGACTGGGTCTGACACCTCAGGTCCAGTATGGTCGGCCCCAGGAATGCGATACACAGTCCAAAGCTGAAGAACACGCTCCAGTACGTCAGTGTGTGCTGCCAGTGACATTTGAACAGAGCCCACACCCGGTCATCTACTAACATCATCACCTTGTTGTTACTAGTCCGTCGTGAGTAGCGCTGGAGCAGGTATGAAAAAACTTCATTGAGAGGTTAGTTGTAAGAAGACCTCACGCGTGTCGAAAACAAAACCCCTGAAGTTTTGAAGTGGAGTGGCGAAGTAAAGATGTATGCATATGGTTGTTAGATTGGGTTGATAAACGGTCACGTCACAGTGAGGGAGTTTAATTAAGGTAGTACGTATTAAACCGGGCAATAGCCTACACGTAGTGGCAAATGTTTATTCGGTGGATCGCCGTTTTCAAATAGAACAGCTCTGTTTGGTCGAATTGCCAACTACCCTGGGGAATACTCCAGAAGAGTAGATATATTTGTATAATTTCGGAAATATTTTTAATTGGTAAGGCAGAAACTGCCACATAACATTAGAAAGACTAATTTGCGTAAACCAGGTGCCGCCATGACTGTAAGATCATTCTGATATTCTTTCACAAATTACTTTGGACATTTGATTTTTTAAATGTAATCTTTTCAGAGCTGATCAAGGGGGTGTGATATATGGTTAGAGATTGTTCGTATGCACGACGCATTACTGTATAGGAAAAGTCAAAAATTATGTGATATGGTATACGCTCTCATATACAACAGCATCAGCATTCAAGGTTTAACATACAGTATTTGTAATTGTGGTCATTTTCAGTTTAATGCATTTTAGAAAAAAATGCGTTGTATATGTAGCGCATTCTGTTGCTCCTCCTGAATCTGATTAAAAGACAAATTAGCTCAACTCGCATACAGAGGATTATGAGGGCCAAAATTATTTCATTGCCATAGTAGTGTGAAAGGCCAGATTAGGAATTGTCACACCAATTTGACACTTCATTATGGAAGACGCTAATTCATATAAACAATTACTGTGTAAAGGCCGGTGATAGTGCTACAGAGTGATGCCATTTATTAATTTATTTATTATTTGATCAATTTTGGCTTCTCTGCAGTCACAATACATTCAGGTTCTGATTTTAATAATAGCGTCTTAGACAAATCACACAAAATATTGTCACCATTTATACAAAATCTAAATAGACTATACTTTATATCTTTTATAAAACATTTAGACATACTCTACAGTCATTTAATTGTCATCTCTTATCTTGTCTGGCATACATTTCACTGAGAAAGATGAAAACATTTTAAAGTACATATATATTATTTCTTTTCATTACAGTACAGTATTTAAAATATCTTAATTTACCACAGAACACGTACAGTAATACTTCATCCCCAGGTGTTGATAAAATACAGGGGAAGTTTTAAAATATAACACAGAGATTGCCATCCCTCTCTTTGAATCCCAGGGAGTGATTCCATATAAAAACATGAGATTTTAAGTAAATGTAATCCATAGAACCGTCCTTCAAATGATTGATTTTTGACATTAACTTTGTATAATTTGGCATTGATGACTTCATAGTGTTGGTTTACAAATCATTTTGGTGTCATATTTAGTATTTGCTTGCTTTGTAATACGAGTAGTATTTTGTTTTCAATAATAATGTAAATAAAACATTCATATTTGCTGAAATAATTAACATGAATGTGAATATTGAAAAAAATGTATAAAATGACTTGGCAGATCTTTATGTATATTATTGAGCATAATGTATTTTACAGGAATATCAAAGTTCCAAAGTCGGATCTCTCCTGCTTATTTGGGATACAATTGGCACGCATAACCAACACTGAATGTGAAACATGACCTCTGGTGGTGATTTGCGAGTTGTGCAAGTAAACGGAGGGCGGTCTGCGATTGGTTACATTGGCTGCAATGCCAATTCTTTCCCAGGAGGCCGGGATGTTGTGTATTTTACGGCTAATCGATAGTTTGATTGTGGACATGTGGAAAAAGCACCATACTGCCTTGTAGACCAGCGCTCACTCCTCACTCACCTCTTTTGCATGCTCAATTGACAGGCCTGCTTAGCAGAACTTCCCCCTCTGGAACTTGAATATTCCTGTACAGTATATTATGATAAATTAATAAAAACTAGCCAAAGAGAACAATGCAGATGCTAAAACATTTAAGACCTGTCTATGGGTAAAATGTTTTGCCCCAACCCACTTTGTTTTCCACCCAAAAACACCAGAAAAGTAAAACAAAACAAATCTAGCAGGGAGGCACTGAATCTCTGCTTTTAACCTTTGATTGGACTAAAAGATGTTTTGGACTAAAAGACATTTTAAAATGATTATTTAGTAGAAAAATCTGCACATTAAAAAAATGTATCAATGTGTCTTGACCTCCTTGACTGTGTGGGACTATTGAAGTGCACACCTCTCTCACTCAGAGAGTATAGTGGGTGTGTTTATGCGTGTAGTTCCACTTATTATGTATTGTTTTACCGAAGTGCGTTTTATAGCCTAGGCTACTACATGCTGCTAGGCACGGCTCTGAATGAAACCGCAAACAATTTGACAATTAAAGCCAAATGTATCCCTTAAAAGGTGTACGTCTTTGAATCAGTTATTCTTCACAAATGTCATATGTTTGCTGTGACAACATTTATTTTCATGTTCTTGCTCTATTCAATAGAGGTGTTTATATCGCTGCAGTGAGCAGGATGGAAATATGAACCTGTGAAGTCACATGCTTTGTTGTTCTACCTCGCTCTCCATAAGTGGCAGTGATGTGCGCTTTGACAGACAGTCCAACACAATGGTTCATGTACATAGACACATTTTTGGTCTTGGACTTTCGTCAGTTGTTCCCTTGGTTTTACCATTTTATACAAGACTTCGGGTTGCACGGTTGACCTAAATTCTTGAAATGAATCACTAATTACACAAAATAAATATTCTTCAAAAATGCTTTAAAATTATGAGAGAAATTGTAAGAATATTTGGGGTAACATGAGTTAAAATCTTTTTAGATGTCACAAAGGGACCTGTCAAAGGCTGCATTTTGGCATCTTTAGCAAGTGTCTATATCAAAGGGCACTTAATATAACTGGTTAAAATACCAAAAGGACTAATTTAGTGGAATAACCTGCTGCAACAGGGTTAGTCCTCAGAATCCAGTGCGTTACTCACATGACTGTGGAATGCTGATGTACAGGGAGCGAGGGACTGTTTAACGTTCATTCTCAGAAATCCTGCCTGTATCCATCCTCTGTTGTTTAGAGGAAGGGAAGCAGAGAAAACTTTGAGGACAGACCCTAATGTAACCTGGATGTTGGTAAAACCTGTGTTTGTATTTGTGTTGGAATGGGCAATTGCGTTGTGTTGTCTTGAAGCTGCTTCTTCCTTGAGGTTATGTCTCTCCTTGCCTGCAATCATTGGGTGTTCTGTTAGAATATGCTTTGCCTTCTGTTCTTCCCCCGACCTGGTTTTTGTAAAGAGAACAGTACAACAGCATTACAGACCTGAACAGATATTCTGGATTATTTAATTATTTGATATTATTGTGATGACTTCAAAAAGTAACATGGAGTCTACTGTATCGGACCTGGAGGCTGGAACACTGAACTGCGGTGTCCTGGGTCTTTCTGCAGTTGAATCTCTCTAAGGGAAAATACCGAAGAGGCTGGAATGGGGCAGAGGGGGAGATAGTGAATATGTGTTTTTGCACATATCGCCCAAAACAAATGTGTGTGGTTGAAATGAGGGGCTAACAAGAGGGCACTACAAGGGGGCTGTTCAGTTACAAAATATGAGGTGAATGTACCAGAATATCCCACCTGCTGAACATGCTGTGAAGTAATGATCTCACTTGGTGTTGGGGAGTTAGCCAGAGCCTCCCTATTTCTGACTATGACCTATGTTGACAAGATGCCTAAGTATCAGCCCCGCATGTTGTGCCTGAAAAGCCTTGGCTATCAGTGTGAGCTTTCAATACTAATGTTCAACAGTGTACGTGACACTTAGATTGCAGTACAGCAAAGCAGCTAGCGATGCACGACTCCATGCCAGAGATCACGGGCAGCCTTGCAGGGTGGACCATGGCTAGTGAAGGAGGTGTTTAGACGTCCCATGTGTTTAGACGTCCTATGTATTTAGACGTCCTATGTGGGAATCCCTGTTGTATGATATGGGATTTGTGGATACAAGGCATTATGTGTGTGTGTGTCTCTTACTGTCTGCGAGGCTGTGGATGTCCTCCCCCAGACCGAGGAAATAGGGGTGTCTTAGAGATGCCTCAGCTGAGACTCTGGTCCTGGTGTCATACTAAAATAACAGGAATATAATCAGGCCCTGATGTCATACTGAAATAACAGGAATATAATCAGGCTCTGGTGTCATACTGAAATTACAGGAATATAATCACAGAAAACACAATTCAACTGATATTGGTTGTTACAGGTTAGTGTTGGGGTACTTTCTTACCAGGAGTAAAGCAGTAAGCATATCGATCCCCTCAGTATCCAGCCTATTGAGGAACACAGTAGATCACAGTTATGATACGTAGTTATGGTTAGTGTTTCTTGAGCCATTGGTTGGTGTGTGGTCTTATCTAGGTTGAGTTAGGGGGGTGTTACCTGGGCACGTGGTTGATGAGTTGCTGAGGTCTGTACTGGGGGAACATGTAGGATCTAAATTCATCATTATTGGATATACCTGGCCAGCTTTCCTCTGTTGGGGTACCTTTGAGAGTTATAGAAATGATTCATATTGTAGGAGTTCATACTTAAATCCTCATTAATTACACTCAACCTGATTGTCCCCCTGCCGTATAAATAAAAGAGAATTACCAAGGAGTCTGAAGACCAAGTGCAGTTCCTCCTTGACCGTGGAGCCTGGGAACATGGGCCGACCCGTCGCCATCTCAAACAGAATACAGCCCACACCCCTTTAACGCACACACAAGAAGCATAGACACACAGGATATGTATGGAAGGCTGTGGCTGGGGATCTGGGCTTACTGGATTTTTTTATCCTCTAGACTAAGAGATACTGAAGCAATTTTGCAGACACTCATACCCTGAGCAATCTGCAGCAGTGAATGAATACATGCTTATTCTTTTTTGGTACTAGGACCCCATGGGAAATTAACACAACTTGGTATCTTGTCTAATAAGCTAAACAGGACCTCAACCCTACACACCACACACACATTGTAGACAAAAACACACACATAGACACCCGCACACACAGACACAGTGGGAGATTTCTCTGTTGAATAGAGACATACAGAGCTTGACATTGGCACCCGCCCACCCGCAAATGAGGGTAGAATTTGGCTGTGGCGTAGTCACGCTTACTAGACATTTTGGCGGGTGGCATTCTGTCTACACACAGGGTTTTTCCTGAATCCAAAGCTCAAAGGCAACAGCCATCCCAAAATATTGCACTGCCTTTATGTGTTGGCATGGTAAAACATAATTTTGCGCTCATATACAAAATACCCGCGAAACACTGCAGCTAAAATGAAATTTACTGCAGCTAAAATGAAATTTACTGTTGCCAAGTGGCGTTTTTTCGGACACAATTCAGGTATTTTTCCGACACAATTCGGGTATTTTTCATTGGCTTTTGCCGGTCGATTTTATTCTCGAGTCCACAGGATAGTTTATGGTCAATGAAATCTGGCAACCTTGCATACGGGACCACACCCGTCCAGACATCGCGGAGATGAGTAATGTCGGGAAAACAGGTGGATCCTAGTTTTCTTTTACACTCAAGCATGTCAAAATATTCAATTTAAACGTAATCACCTAAAACTACACCTAATCCGCATAACACATTTGTTACTTTTTAGGCGAGTTTTAGTAGCCTAAAATTACAGATTTGAGATCGCGAGACAAACGAAGATGACTGGTGAAAAGATAATCAGATTAGCGTATGCACTATCACCAAAACATTAGGCTACATATGCAATATATAGAGTAAAAACTATATAATTAATATATTTAATATACTAACAATATGAATATAAGAACGTGAAGACCCTGGATCAGCGACATCAGCAGTACAGCTGAAAGAAGTCGAGGGCGATAAATGATGTGGCGTCAAGGCAAGAATGTGGGAAAATAACGTGACAAGGCAGTAATTAATACAGCTCTGTTATTTCGTTTTCATGCAATTCTATATTAACATGAACATAGCAAAAATAGACAACAATAATATTAACTGCGATTAATTAAAAAATTGATGAGTGATTTCATATTTATTTTTAAATAACATGTTAAAACTTCTAGGTTATGTTAAGAATAAATATATTGCTTGCCTATTTTGGTTGATATTAGGGAGGACATTGTAGCGTGCATTAACTGCTCAAGTGGACATGGACAACAGGGCAGATTTAACATTACAATAGTTATTTTTCATGTGTGTAGCCACATTAAATAAAGTATTTCACAGAGGGGTGTCTGGTAGAGTGGGGTACCACCTTTGCCTAATAGTGACTGAACCAGTGAACAAGACAGGCTAAGATGTACAGTAGCACACCATAGTCCAATTTGATCAAATAAAACTGAATTCCCAAACAACAAAATGGTGGCTAGTTGAAGTGCTCAGTGGCTAGTAACTTTGGAAAACCACTAGCCACAGTGGCTGGTGAGCAAAAAGTTAACATCAAGCGCTGGAGACATACACACACTTACATCAATGCATACGTCAAAGAATGTGTGTAGGGATAACAAGCAGGCCACTGATTGACTTCTAATGTAGGGATAACAAGCAGGCCACTGATTGACTTCTAATGTAGGGATAACAAGCAGGCCACTGATTGACT
>JACXGJ010007014.1:13882-32144 GCA_016801105.1 Esox niger | reverse complement strand
GTGTGTAATATGTCACTGTAACAGGTTTTAGTTCAGAGATCCTTCAGCAAACCTTGACAACAGGTGCAGCAGAAGCCATGTTCCCCCAGGGAGACGCCGGCTCTACCGCTGATAATTGGCGAGCGGGGCGTTGCATGAAACTGCGGCAGAGTCGTAACGCTGATGGTTGGGTGTGTGTGTGTGTGTGTGTGTGTGTGTGTGCGGGGGGGGAGTGGCGGTGGCAGTCCCTGAAGACAATGGACACATGAGCTCCGAGCATAGGAGGTGTGGGGGGGTCATTAAACTGGAAACCAGGAACCATATGGGAGAGAGAATTTGAAATGATTCCCCTGTAGCAAGACTCGCCCAGAAGTACAACGAAACCTATCTCACTTTCTCTCCATCGCTCTCTTTCTCTCCGTCCATCTCTCTATTTCCCTCTCCCTCGCTCCCTCTCTCCCTCTAGGAGATGCAATTAATTCGGATCGAGTCTGCCAAGAGTGCGGAGACAGAGGGATGCGGGGTGCACCCTCACATTTGGTGGGGAGTACGGTCTCACAGTCACAGAACCAGAACCAGAATCCTCGTCTCCTCCGGTCCGCGACATCACAAAACGCCTCTCTTTCTCTCCTCCCTCCCCCTCTATCTCATTCCAGGCCCTGCATCTCCCCCGGTCTCACAGTGTCTGAGGAGCAGAGCAAAGCAGAGAAGGCTCAATACATCTGATCTACACACAGAAGCCCTGGGAGACATGCAGCTATGCACAGTAAACACACACTCACACAAAACACACACACACACACAGGAACGTACATCAGCAACACTAGATCAACACCCCTTAAATGCATCCAAAGCCATATCAGGGGACAAAACAGTTCTACCAAGAACATCAAAGTATATTCGAAAACATGTAGAGGCTAGCAAGGAGCAGCTAAGCTAGGCTAGTCCAAATCTCCCTGAGTGTTTACAGTGATGGAAGAGACCCCTGACAGCCGGTGAGTCATCCGTGTTCCTCCACATTGTTCTCCCCAGGCCGGAAGGTGCTATGGGGGGATGAACTGCAGGTGAGGAGAGCCGAGGGCTGCCCGGCTGGGGAGGGATCGGTGGCGCTGCACGGTGAGGGAAACGTGTCATGGTAAACAAAGCACGTACCATGCAAAACGTAGGAGGGAGCGTAGCTGAGGGCCAGCGAGGCCGTCGATACCAGGGAAATTGATTGTAATCAAGCGAGCTGCAGCGAGTGAGCAGAGAGAACAGTCGTCGACTCTCTCTTCTCCTCCACCTTCAACCAGCCTCTCCATATGTGTGCTCTTCTTGATTTTTGTTTTCAAAGGCAGTAAAAACAAGGGAGAAACCTGTGGAAAGCTGTGCATTCTTCAAGCTGCAACTTGTGTGTGTGTCAACATGTCTGTTACAACAAATGATAAATGCCACTGTTTTATTGACTATTACTGACTCACGTTTACTGTTGAAAATGAGTAAAACTGTCATCTTTTCAACTACATTTAAGCCTTTCACATGTTTCTACATCTCATGTCGCCAACAGAACCATCCAGATGTACGCATGACCTATGTAAGTGGACGTAACAAATTACCTAAGAACCGGAAGGAAGGTGAAGGTCCACGGCTTTTTTCCTCCCCTCGCTCGCTGCACCATAATTTCTCATTTGAAGACGCTGGCGTACCTGGCTGTTCGGCTGTGCTGTTAAAAGCGCTGGCCCAATTATAGCATAACACCTAGCCTTACGGTTACCATGGCTGCACAATGCATCTGTCCCGCGGGACGCACCGTGGAGGAACGAGCGTCTTATCAACCATCACCCTGGTAATAGCACTCCCCCGAGTCTCAGCCACTGCGTCAGGCCTTAACGAGAACCCTGGGTGAAATCTCTCTCCCATTCGAGCCACAGCCATTGATTTGGGCTTAATCTGTTTCTGTGTGTCCCCGTTTTCGTGTGTGTGTGTGTGTGTGTGTGTGTGTGTGCGTGTGTGTGTGTGTGTGTGAGTGTGTGTGTGTGTGTGTGTGTGTGTGCGTGTGTGTGCGTGTGTGGCTTATGCGCAAGTCAAGCTCGGATGAGCTTGGATTTGTATGTATTTTAGTGGGTGGGTAAATCTTAAATCATCTCTTTCCCTCTGTATGTCTGTCTGTCTGTCTGTGTCTGTCTTTCTCTCTTCCTCTATCTTTTACTCTGTATGTTTGTGTACAGTGGTGTAAATGGTTCTTTGTTTTTACAGGTGTGTACATCACACTTCGTTCCCGTTTTGCAGACCGTACACTGTTATTTCTGTTTCAGAAATTAAGCTCCCACACTGTGCTCAGCATGCGCTATTCGGAATACAGTCCTTTTGTCTGGTTAGGTTGGTGTTATTTGGCAATTTGTACGATGTCACACACAAATAAATCTTGTTAATACAAACGTCTCCTGTCAACATGAACTGAAGTATCCTACAAATGGATCACTAATAGATTATCATTGTGTTTCCATTAGATTCTTAAATGAAAAGAAGATGAGTTGGGTGTTAATAACACCAACCTACCAAATAACTAATGTGAGTTCCCAAGAGGCCAGCTTCACCAGTAAATCAATGCCTTCAGTATTGTCTGAAACTGGTTACTTCCTCGATGATGACAAATCGCCACTGATCAAAAGTGATACAGATTAGTTCATGTGGAGTGTCTGTTAGCTTGCTTTAAAGAATTCATTCATGCACTTTTAGGCTAATGTATTTAGTTGAAGTTAAATATTTGTAAGAATTTTTAGTTCCAATAGCCTGAATATATGAATGTTTGAATAGTGTCTCTAGCTTGACTGGTTCAAGAGTTGTCATTGCTGCTTAGCTATTGCATGCAAATTGAAAATGATTATGATTTATTACTGAGCTATAAGTTACTTTAAGAACCATTTACTTGGCCCTTAAATTTTTTTCTATGTTAATGCTATTATCTGAGCCCTGTCAACCACATGCCTTAGTTCAGTTCCCAAGGCACCAACTGCAACTGCACCCTGTTATTTGCATGTCTTAGTAATAGGACCTTTGACCTGTATACACTAATAATGCCTCTGACAAAATTCATACACCCCAGTCCCATTCACTTTTTTCCTTCAATGGACGTGCTGCCAGAAAGGGTATGAACAGAGAATAGACCTCCATCCAGACCTGTTACCTGCATAAAACTTGGGAATCATTGCAAGCCAAGCTCATGAAAAACAGGTTTATCTCACTGCCCAAGCCTCAACATTCATATAAACCACATATGCACTTCTGTACATCAGATCCAACATTATAACAGACAAGGTGCACCCCTGCATGGCTAAATTCATCAATTTATAATAGTCAAATGCTATGTGAGATCATCTTATAGCAGTGTTCCTCATACCAGGTCTGCAGATCGCGGCTGGTCGCTGGAGGAATGCTTGCCGGTCCTTGACAAACCCCCTCATGAGAATGTCCCGTTGAGTGCAAACGTTGCACACGTAACCACCACACTGACCACTATTTAGCTGTTGGCACTTACAGAGTGTTTTACTCCTATGAATTTGACTCTAGGTTTTGAAAAGCAGGAGCGTTCAGCTATTAGTCATACCTTTAAGACAATGGTGATTCCCAGGTTCACGCGTGTTGTGTGTTTCTCTATGATGCTCAAAAGCTTTAAGGGACTGGGGCAAAATTGAAAGTTGAAAGCAGTTGAAAGCAATGCATTTATTCTCTTCAGTTAGTAATTACTTGATGATCTTTGCTAACATTCTATTGAACATCCCAAAACCATTTTAATGTTCAATATCATTGACTACAAACTATAAGCCCAAACTCCTTAAAAATGTCAGATTGGTTTACATGTCTTACAAAATTATGTATTATGGTGTGTTGAATATAAAACGTAGGTTTCGACCCTACTAGGGAGGTTTTTCTAGCCACTGAACATCTGTATCTTGTTGCTTGTTTATTGGGGTTTCAAAATGGTAATCTGTACTTTGTGACAATGACTGATGTAAATATTATGGGATTAGCCTAAAACCAAATACACTTTTGTTTAATCACTTAATTGTTTCCAATATCCCCAGTGTGTCATAAAATAGCTAATTGAATTATTTGACGGTCCAAGTTAAAACAATTCCCTGTGTATCATAGAGATATAAAATGATAAAAAACTGTCTTTAATAAAAAGGTGATGACCAATATTTTTCTAAAGCAATCGGTCTCCAGAGGAATGAGGCCATGCTTTTCTCCATGATGATTCAAAAAGGATTGAGAAATTCTGAAAAAGTTGGGATGCTGCGTAAAATGAAAATAATTACAGATTACGATGATGTGCAAATTATTTTTCCCTATATTTAATTGAAACATCAAATGTTGAAACTGAGACATTATATTGTTTTTGGAAAAATACATTCTTATTTTGAATTGATGCCAGCAAATTGTTGGGACAGCGGCATGTCAAAAAGTTGGGGCAGCAGCATGTTTACCACTGTTTGTTTAACAATAATCTGTAAGCTTTTGGGTACTGAGGAGATCAATTGCCGTAGTTTTGAAAGTGAAATGTTTTCCTATTCTTGCTTCATATGGGATTTCAGCTACTCAACATTTTGGGCTCTCCTTTGTCTTTTTTTTAACGTTTCATAATGTGCCAAATGTTTTCAATGGGTGACAGGTCTGGACTGCAGGCAGGCCAGTTTACCACCCAGACACTTTTACAACAGCGCTGTTGTAATATGTGTAGAATGTGGTTTGGCAATGTCTTGATGAAATAAGCCATGCCTTCCCTGAAAAAGAAATTGTCTGAATTTCAGAATACGTTGCTCCAAAACCTGTATATATTGTTAAGCATTAATGGTGCCTTCACAGATGTGCAAGTCACCCATGCCATTGTCACTAATACACTCCTGTACCATCACAGATGCTGTCTTTTGAATATTGTGCTGATTAAGAATCCGGATGGTCCCTTTTCTCTTTAGTCCAGAGGACATAGAGTCCATACTTCCCAAAGATAATTTCAAATGTTGATTCATCAGACCACAGGACAGTTTTTTACTTCGCCCCAGTCCATCTTAAATGAGCTCATCTTAAAAGGCAACAGTGTTTCTGGATCTTGTTTTATATGGTTTCTTCTTTGCATGGTAGAGTTTTACCTTGCATTTGTGGATGCAGCGACGCGGTGTCCCATGCAGTGATTTATACTACAGAATTGTGTCTGTTTTCAATGTAGTTTCGTCTGAGGGCCTGAAGATCATGGCCATCCAATGATGGTTTGCAGCCTTGTCCTTTGCGTACAGAGATTTTTCCAGATTCTCTGTATCTTTTAATGATATAATGTACTGTAGATGATGAGATCCTCAAACTCTTCACAATTTTACACTGAGAAACATTATTCCTAAATTGTTACACTATTTGCCTGGGCAGTCTTTCACATAGGCGTGAACCCCTCCCCATCTTTACTTCTGAAGGACTCATCCTGTCTGGGATGTTATTTTTATACTCATTCATGTTACTGGCCTGTTGCCAATTAACCAGTCTTTTTTTCCAGCATTACACAACTTTTTCACTCTTTTGTTGCCCCATCCCAACTTCTTTTAAACATGTTGCTGGCATCAAATTCAAAGTGGCATATTTTTTTAAGAAACAGTAACATTTCTCCAATTCAACATATGATATGTTGTCTTTGTACTATTTTCTATTGAATGTAGGGATTAAATGATTTACACGTAATTGTATTCTGTTTTTCTTTACATTTTACACAGCGTCCCAATTTTTTTTGTACATTTCAATCAACTGAAATAATAAGCAATCTGCTGTGATTAAAATACACGTAAGAAATTATAGCCATAGTGCTATCTCATTGTTTACAAATGTGTTTCTAAGATATGTACGTCCATTACCACAAGCATCATGGATTCAATTGATAACAAATGAAGGCACATAGTTCCTTTACATGTAATATTTACAAAGCGCATATTATACTAGCCTGGACAAGACATGCAAGGACATATAAAGCTGGTGTCAGACAAACTAGTTGATTACAGACTTGTGGTGCCAAATTTTTCTTTATAAGTTTACTTTGGAGATTCAGACTTGTCCTGTGACCATGTTCATGCCGGATCTGTTAATTTATTTGTTGACTAGTACAACTGTCACTTCTCAAGATCTTGTAAGTCCTCTTAAAACTGACAAGACCCTGTAACATTCTTCAAAACGATTGTCAAGACCCAGTAAAGTCCTCTCAAAACCAGTTGACAAGATCCAGTAACGTCCTTCTACAACGATTGACAAGATACAGTAAAGTCGTTATAAACTAACTGAGAGGACCCCGTAAAGTTCTTTTAAAACCGATTGACAAGAACCTGTAAAGTCTTGGTTTCACTTTATTTTCAGAGTTCCAATATCCATCTGTAGATGTTCTATAGTTAGTAATACTGTCAACAAATTTTAAACAAACTATTGGTTGATAAACAATTGCTTGCTAAGTTTAAGGTAAAGTATAGAATACGGTTTAGGGTAAGAGTTAAGGTTAGGGGTAGAATGAAGTTTATGGTTAGGATATAAATAAGGGTTAAGGTTAGTAGATAGTCAAAATGTTACAGATAGTCAGTAGACAATCTGTAGAGTATCAAAAGGCAAATTTTTGGGACTCTCAAAATAAACTGCTACCAAAGTATTTTTAAACAAACTGAGATGTCCCTGTAAAGTCCTCTTACAACCGATTGACAAGACCCTGTAACATCCTTCTAAACCGATTGACAAGATCCTGTGATACCCTCTTAAAACCGATTGCCAATATCCTGAAAGTCTTCTTAAAGCTGAATGTAACAATTGTGATTGGTGGTATTAAATGGGATGGGTAGGATCAATATAGTTAAACGGTCAAGTAGTCAACCATTTTACATAGAAACCATTATATTCCAGGGGTTCACGTTTAAACATGTAAAATGCTTGTTATTCAAAAAGCACTAAAGCACCAACAATTATTTGGCAACAAACCTACATTTGGTCAGTTGGAACAGCTCAACTTGTTTTCGATTTGAAGGGGTTTCCAACCAAACAAGTTCACATTTTAGTAGCTTGCCAAACAATTCTGGACTTAAATGCTATTTTCATATTTCACCGCAAACTGTCTCAAAAAAGTATCAAATACTGCAAGCGCCCAGCAACTATCTAATCAATGCACCATTGACTACACCCCACTTCTTTTTAGCCATTATTGCCTTAAAAACACAATATCTGCCAATTAAGTTCCAGCAATGTTGCCGCTGTGTTACACACATCTGTCACCCTGTGTGTAACCAGTTGCTAATTATAATCGTCCTGTGGATGACCCAACACTTGAACCTTTCCCCCAAACCATTTCAAAACTTCCAAAAAACCCTTACCTGACAGATGTATATATAATGGGTAAGTATCTGTTTGGATTTATTGTAAACTTTGCCATGACAGGAGCAGCAGCAGAACAGAAATATCAAGACATTCACAATCGTCTTTGCATGAGGCCAGTTATAGTGCTGCATACAGCAATTACAACACAATGTTGAAAATGTGTTTGTTTTCTTTGAAAACTGAGGGACGGTTTTTCGAACAAAGATTAAGTGTAGTCCTGGACTATATCACGCTCAATGGAGCTTGATTTTCAAGTCCAGGATTAGGCTTAATCCGCCATGGACTCTTTCAGTCAAATAGAAAACATAACTTGTGGAAAAAGATATTAACTATATTAAGATATTTGGTAGTGTAATAGCAGTGGCAAATCCAAATCCTTTACATTAAAGTTGAATGGGTTGTTTAAAAATTCAAAAAGCATAAAATATATATTTCTTTAAAGTCTAACAAGCAAGATGGTGTGTTATACATTGGTCATCAACATTGGTTTGGTGTTGAGAGCTTTACAGTTTAAGAGGAAATGCAAGCCACTGACATTTTCTTGAGGTATTTTTAAGGCACTTTAACATTTGACATACTTGCTAGTCTGCTTAAAAGTCTTCATGAAATACAATGAGGTTTATTAATGGTCATGACTGATGTTGTAAAGGTAGTGACCTGTTATAGTTTAAAAAGCAGATCATGTCATAGCATGTGACATCTGAGGGATTTCTACACACATCCAGGTTTATTTTCTGCTCATTAACATGGTCCTCGGTCTGTATGCAAGTCAAACAAAAAGATGAATGAAGAAAGTGTTGTGTCTTTTCTTACAAAAAGGAAATTATTAAATCCTGCGACTGATGTGACAAAGTATTGTATGATTCCTGGCCCATCGATATCCTCTTGTTACACTAGTCAGACGTCGATATGATCTTAGCTGAGGTATGGCTAACAGGAAACGGGAATAGCTGTCACAAAGGAAATGTCTTTGTAGCACCATCCTAGCAGCCTGCCGTAGCTCACACACGTAAACACAGGTCTGAACCCCTGGGCGGTGGGAAGAAAGGTGTGCATAACATCGCCGCCTGAGATGAGGCAGACCTCCTGGTGCCCGGACCCACACACAGCGTGTATAATTGGGGAACTGCGGTCAGCCACTGGATGATAGTCAGCATAACACATTCAGAGGCTGGAGTTTGACACTTCTTGTCCTCATAGGAGATACTGGCAACAGAAATGAAGGCCTGTTGGTAAGTAGCATTGTTTCACCACTGTCGCCTAATGGCAGCGTCAGTCAACTTTCAACGTTTACACGTATTAGCTAAACAGTCTGCAATATTCACGTCGTCTCACCCCACCAAATGGTCAGTTTCAATCCCTAAGCACTGTATCAGTGTGTGCTGGAAGAATGCATCTTTCCCTTTGTTTCACGTGCAACATTTAAGTCATTTCCTTTACATGGTAACAATAGAATTGCATCAGCTCTGACTATCTTCCCTGTGCAAGGAAGGAGTCGAGTGGAGCGGAGAGAGACGGGGTCTGTCGGCGCAGGGGCATTTGGATGGGGGAGGGTTCGTCTGCCGGCCAAGAGCGTGAGCGAATCAGTGCCGCTCAGTGTCTGCGAAGCG
Organism: Esox niger; assembly: GCA_016801105.1. NCBI lineage: Eukaryota > Metazoa > Chordata > Actinopteri > Esociformes > Esocidae > Esox > Esox niger. Next base: position 23,187 of record JACXGJ010007014.1, on the reverse strand, counting down.
GTGATAAGATTCCAGGATTCTCCCACTGTGACAGGCCTGCTCATCCACCCTAGCACCACCCTTATGTAGTTTAGAGAAACACCCACACCACCCCCGCTCCTGAAGGACCGGCAACTACACCGACCTCATTCAACTCTCGCCCCGCCAAGGGATCCTGGACACTGTTTGTATGGGGGGTGGGGGGGGGCGGAGGTTCATTTCAGACCAAAAGGATGGATTTGAATGAAGTTGATTCCACGCTGTACACCTGTAGGGCGAGTTGCACTTTGACTGCGTGGTCGTCGTCCCTACCTCGAATCAGACCCGTAGATAAGTTGTCCTCGCACTAGGCAGCTGGCCGTCAAATGGGAGAACAACAATTAAACTGTCCACTGTCTTCCGACCTCCTACACACACACACACACACACACACACACACACACACACACACAATCAGGCTCTCTCGCTCTGCGCTCTGCTGTCTTCCTTTATCCTCCTCCACCCCCCCACCACTTCCCTGCAACCCCCCCCACCCGATGGCAGGTTGGGCAGTGAGCTGTGCGGCGCGGGCGGCGAGGAGCAGAGGAGGCGAGGACGGCGACGCGGCGCACATTAATAATGCAGGCCCCCCCCCCCCCAGCGCCACGGCAATGGCACCAGCCCAGCGCTGTCACCAGGGGGGAGCTGGGAATACGCACTCTCCAACCCTCGCATCGCCAAGCTGCTCACCAGCTCACACAGGCAGGCACAAACAAACACACACACACACACACACAAGCTAGCCCACCAGTCTGGGCCTCCACCATGGATACTCACTAATTAGAAAAACTCTGAAAACCTGTATCTACGTCCACACTGCTAACAGTAGCCAGGCTTCGGAGCTATCGGATATTTTAGTTTTTTTTGTAGTAATAGGAAATTCACCTTCGTGCTGCCTGGACCTGACAAGGGTGGAGAAGAGGAGAAAAATACACATTTAGCCCACTGATAAATTCTCTGCAAGGCTGCAATGTTTTCCATTATAATGACATTGTCAAGTTGAGAAGCTGACTCCTGACATCCAAAATGTCTTTTTGCTTTTACGAAGTCCTCCGTTTCAGCTTTAAGGATGTAGCTCCCCATCAGCCTTATTGAGTAAATATTAATTATTCATAGCTTTCTAATTGTTTTTTTTACCTGTATACTGTATGTCATGTGGTGTCAAGGGACCAGGAGAGGACATCTGAGAGGGGTGGAGAAGGTGACTCAGGTTTAAAGGACATTCATTCCAGACTGAATCTTCTGTTTTTCATTTAGATTTAAGACTGGTTTCACCTCAACATTACAATGCTACCTCAGTCTACCTATTGCAACAGCAACAGTCTACATCCAAGCTTCTGGCACAAAGCTCCTGCCTGACTAATGGGTGCCTTTATAAGGGAACCGGGGGTTCTTTTCTCTCTGGGTGTTTGTCCCAATGTTAATTACTCCCAGTCCAAATACAGCTGTGTAGTACCGTCTTTGAAACAACCCAGTCTAGTCATGTCATCATGGCATAACTCTGAGGTGAAGGGATTACATTTTTTTCATAGCAAAAAATCGATATACTTTAAATGTTTCATTATGGGAGTATCCATAAACAATTATGTTTGTTCAAAGTTCATTGTCTCTATCAACTGTCAATAACAACTCTTGAAGCATCACTTCTTTGACTCTCTTATGGACTCCTTTTGTTCTGTCATACCTGCACATGCATATGCAAACATGTGCACATGCCCTGACACACACAAATGTTCTCAGTATGTTCCGAGTTATTCCCTCTGAACATCCCCGCCCCTGGGATCTTTCCTTCATAAAAGAGTAGGACTCAAACTGGCCTCCTCGAATTCATGAATAGTGGCAATGTAAAACGTCCATCCAGCAGCCAGTTTATTAAGTACAGTGTCACAGAGTATGTTTCGTACAGTTTACTTGAGCGATCCGCGCAGTCCCGAAGCCTCAACCTAAAAGAGTGTGTTTGGGATGAGACGGAGCGCTCTGTTGGGAGCAGATATGTACAGCTACTGAGTGACGTCAGCATGGAAGAACAACCCTATGGGTGTATTCAAATGTTTTCATGGCAAAATCACTTAACATAAGCTGGTTAACAACGTTTGCCGCCACCAAGGCGGTTGTTTCCAATATTTTCATAAGAACTACACAAATGAATTACAACTCCCAACCTATGATCATCTTTGGACAGCTAGCCTGTCGTCAAAATAACGTTTTGTTTTGGATTTGCTGGAAATGTTCAGTATAATGGATTATAACAAAAACGTTTTTCACATCTTTCAAGTGCTTAGATGGAATTAGCACGTTTGAGCAGGCTATCAAGAATGCAACATTTGTAGTTTGAATGAGACTTTCTCAAGATTCGTTTTTTGTCTCAGACAATACACATTTTCATGGAACTTGTTGTATTGTACTATAACAATGCAAGAATATGAGTACAATATATATGTATCTTAAATGAACTTTTTTTGAGAATGTGATTATTGATTATCTTCTAGACTAATGAGGAGATTGTGGGACTGGATCCAGTAATATAACTCAGGAATTTGTCACTTTGAAAAGTTATTTTCAATGTAAAAAATTCTCAAAATGTTTATACCATTCAATTAAAGAACTCGCCCATGTGGGCAAGTAGGATCCAAATGTTATATTCTCTCATGTGACTTATCAATCCATGTCAAAATATAACATTTGGATCCAAGTTTTTGGGATAAAAATTTCAATCCAAGGTCTTGGGATTTTTCCTTATGTTCAAGACTTTGATATGAACTGGTGTGGGGAAATCCAGACAAGAGTAAAAAATGATACAACCCTGTTCTCCCCTACTGTCTGAACTGTCCCTAATTTGGGCCCCTTGGGAAAAACTGACCAAAGTGACCTTTGGTTCCTTTCCTGTCATGCTATCATTGTGGTTTGTACTAGTTATTTATGCAGACAACAGGGGCAAACATCTGAATGAAACCAAGGACTCATGGTGAAACACACCACTTCCTGATTCTGCTTTAATGAGTTGTCTCATCCCATCACTTTTTTTATTATTATTATTGTTATTATATCCAATGATATGAAAAGGGAACAAATTAGAAAGATTTCCGGACATATTCATACCTTAGAATTTTCTCAAGTCAGCAGTTGTTTTAGAAAAAAAAACATGCAAAGACAAGTAGACAAACATCAGAACTGTAAATTTTGACACAAATACATGCATTCGTTTTTATTCACAAAACCAGTCCAATTTTCTAAATGAATACAAACACATCGCTGTTGTTTTTAAAAGATGTAACTATCAGCAACATGGATGGAAAAAAACATTAAAAAAATCTTGTTTCAGTGCGTTCAAATGGGTAGACTCAGAGCAAGTGGGTTCAAATGGGTAGACTCAGAGCAAGTGGGTTCAAATGGGTAGACTCAGAGCAAGTGCTGTCTCCTAGTGTTGTTGCCCTCTGTGATGTCACACTCATGACACACTTGTTTGGGCCACAGGAACGTAAGGCTGTCAGTTTCACAAAATAAAATGCTCGAAAATACAGGCGTGAAAAACACGGTTATTGGTTGGTTCAGGGAATTGGGGAAATTCCAGTGAATTCTCTGGTAGATAGCGTCATCGGGCTAAAAAAAAGTAACTCGGACCTCTGCTGAATGGGATGAGAGTAGCTTTTTCATTTCAATAAGAAATCAGTATTTTTTACATTTTGAAACAATTCCATTTTCTTTTAAAAGACAACCATTGATCCGTTTCAAAATGATATTCTTAAAACAATATAAATCATAAAATAGACAAGGGTTTAAGTAAGAACAATGGTGCTAAATTACAATAGTGCTTGCCATTAGCCACTAGTTTTAAAATATAGCCGTAAATTTACATTCTCTACACAAGTACTGTATCTTTCCACACGTGAACAACATTAACACCAAACACAGAAATTAGTTGATTGTCCACACTCAGTCCGTCATTTCTGTTTGGCAATGAACAGTTCCATGTCGAAGCGACAGAAAAAACCTGCTGGAAAAAGGACAAAAGGTACCAAAATGGAAACATAGAAAAGGGAATGAAAGTTGCCATAGATTTTTTTCTTTATGTTTAATTTTTGGTTCAAGGAATAAGTAGGTGCATCCATTACTCGATTGATTATTTTTGCTTAATTTTTGTTTTTTTTCTTTTGCTGTTTGTATGTTTGTTTGCTTGTCAGCCAGTGTCCGTGCCCGAGACAATCCAAGCGAGAGTTGGCATTGCACTTGATCGCAGAGCTTTGGGTTTGGGTGGGTAGGGGTCAAGGGTCGGAGAAGGGTCACAGTCCTACTGGAACCATCGGAAAGCCGCTCCTGTAGGAAGCATCACCTTCTTAGGGAAACAGAAGACGAGAGGAAGAAGAGAGAAGGGCAGCGTTAGTGGACACAGCTCGTAGAAGACAGCACATCCCCAGACCCGCTCTGAACATTTGCACTCTCTATTTTGTCTCTCAGTGTTTCTTTGTTGATATTTTTCTCCCCCAGACTAATGACTGAATAGATTCAGACAACAACACGCTCGTCAAATCCCCTCATCAAAACACGTTCACAGCCACCGTCGCCCTCTACCCGCCCTCGTGCCCGCTCCTCTCTCGCCTGTCTGTCTCCCCCTTCTCTCTCTCCCTTTTCTCTCATCTCTCTCTCCTCCCCTCTCCCTTTCTCTCACCAGAGAGTAAAATCACTGCGTCCCACACAGACACATCTCCTGCCCTCCTGTACCCTCCTCCCTCAACCCCCCCCCCCCCCCCCCCCCCCCCCCCCCCCCCCCCCCCCCCCCCCCCCCCCCCCCCCCCCCCCCCCGCCCTCCCCCCTCATCAACCCTGGCTCCACGCGAAACTCGATACAGCACATTTATTATTTAGTCGCCACGCAGTCACGTCCCTCTCCTACCACACCGCACCGTTCTCATGGTGGTTGACACTGCTCTCTCTGTTCCTCTCTCATACCGGGATCTCCGGTTCCGATGGCATGGAAGTAGGGCAGGCACCAACGCATGCCGCTGTAGGTGCGAGCGGTCGCTCACGGATGCAACGGAGGAGGACCAAGAGGGCTCAGGCTGGGCTCAGACCCTGGGGCGTTGTGAAAAAGCCCGACTCTACTGCGGCACAGAATCTCACACGTTAGTGAGCAACTGCCACGAGCGGGAGGAGCAGCTCGACAAACACGCACCCACACACTTGCACGCAGGCACGCACGCACGCAGAGAAACACACGCACACGTGTTGATATTAGGTCATACACCTACAGCAACACGGGCCCCATAACTGACAATGCCTCCATGCACACTCTCACCCGTAATCATACCGGAAAACAAAATCATCACCCAGAGACATGAAAGCACAGACAACACAAGACCCAGATTCAAACACAATCTTAATGACATACCCATTATGCAGACAGTGTTGCAATTGCTTGCCTGGCTGTCAAACAAAGACAGCGTAGCGTGTACACACACAGAAACATACAAAATGCGTGGCACATCAATAAACCACAACTCTACAGCAATAATACCAAAGTAGTGTCTTTAAAACATTAAAAACATACACCGCAATGAGTGGCATAAACTTCTCCTCTCTTCTATGACAATCATTTTAATGAATTAACAACCGACACGAATAAAGCAAGTAGACAAAGTCAGGTTAAGGGCCAGAAGAACTTAACAGATAAACTCTCATGACACACCTTTAAGGCCTTTTTAGAGGCACCTCACCAATGACTTTAGAGTAACACAGTGTACCCTACTATTCACAGAAAAACATGCATTCAAGTGAAAAGTTGTGGGTGGGTGGATTTATCAAAAAATATTCAATTTGTTAGGGACTCAAAATGGATGCGGCATTGAGTGTTGCCAATTAAATGATATTGTTGCTAAATTTGGCACATTTTCAGACTTTTTTGTTAAAGGAGGCTAGCAACAAATTCAGCGACTTTCACGCCATTGGCTTTTTATTCTGTGTTTGTGTGTGGTGTCAGGCCTGCTGCATTTGCATGCTAACAGGACTGGGCCCCTCTTTGCCCTCCCTCGCTGCACGGGCAGGACGCACAACATCACCATTAGCGTCGTTTAGTGCAGACAGCGCTTCACATTCTCTGAGAAAAGGGGGACGCGTCTGGCAGCTGAAATAAGCCTGCATTTTCCCATTCACATTATGAACGTGGCTGGTCCTAATCTTGTGATTGTGGCCTTCATCTAAACAATATTTTACGACCCTCATCACTCCATAGCCAGCAATGCCAGGATCTTTGCAAACAATCCATAGGTGTTATTGCAACCAGAAAATGCAAAGTTCATCAGTGGCTAACATGAAAAAACGAAACTAGAATGTAACTAACTTAGCTAGCAGACACTGTAATTCTCCAACTAACACACAAAAATGTCTGTGCTGTCACCTGCTTCAGCATCTCTATTGGTTACCACCAAGCACACCTTCAATGGAAATGAGAACACATCCCACAATTAGAATGGAGAATCTTTGCATGGTGCCTCGGTGTCACAAATTTCATTGCAAGTTGAAAAATAAATAACTATATTTTCCTCCTAAAATACCAATATCCTGCAACAAACTTTCAAAATGAAGAATGCATTGCGCTGTGACGAAGTCTCCAACACCTGGCTTCCCCTGAATTTTGGGATGTGTTTACTGATAGATACTCCTGAAAAAGGAGCAGAATCTCTGAGCCAACACCTGTGACCTCCACTCTGAACAAACGTGCTTGTTTGTCACGTTCGGGGGAGGGGGCACCCAAGGTCACCATCTACTCCAGGTGTCCATTTCAATGTCCGGCCTCTTAATCTCTGTTTATTGATTTTACTATGAATGTTACTGCTACTTTCCTCAATGGAGACTGCATGTAGCCTACACATCCCCCACACAGCGGCCTGCTAGCCTTTCCCATAGCACATCTGAAATCCTTCGTTGTTATACTCTGAAATGGCTACAGTGTTCATTCGTTATCTTATTTTTTTCTGATACTGTTTGACTCTGGTAGGGACTATTCAGAGTCATATAGAGTGGGTTAAGCCAAACCTTCCGAGCATTTTGAGAGTGTTGCTTTCTCCCTCGTGGCGTTTGGTAAGGGATCCTTCGTGCCTCCAGGTTAGTTAAGTCAGTTAATTTAGCTGCTCTGTTTTGCTAGTTCACAGCAGTCATTACATCTGAGCCACTCTCGTCTCATTACGTCACCAAAATGTTGAGGTTAAAGGCCCTAACATGGCGGCCTTTCTAAAACCTGGCCAAACTCTATTAATACATCTCAGACAACTGATCCTGGATCAGTCCATAGAACATTAGGCTACAAATTCCCTTCGATCACTTCTCACTAGACAGTCCCAGGTCAACTTGTCACCAGAACCCTTACAACATGACCCCCTGACGCCCCTAGTCCTCAGATGGTTTTAGATGGTGATGTCATCTCCCGCTCTCGTCGCTGGGCTAAGGGAGTTAACACTTCCCTGCTGCATGTGCCATTCGCTGTCGGTCGGCAAGTATGTCAATATGTCCTGTCTCTCTGTCTGTCTGTCGGCCTGTAAGTATGTCAATACGGCCTGTTGGTCTGTCTGTCTGTCAGCCTGAAAGTATGTCAATACAGCCTGTCTGTCTGTCTCCGTCTGTCAGCCTGTAAGTTTGTTAATATGGCCTGTCAGTCTGTCCCTGTCTGTCAGCCTGTAAGTTTGTTGATATGGCCTGTCTGTCTCTATTGGCCTGTAAGAATGTCAATATGGCCTGTTTGTCTCAACTTGTCTGTCTTCATGCCTGTCTGTCTGTCTCTGCCTGTCTGTCTTTACCTGTCTGTCTTCTGTGTGTGGTTTTTTCCAAAGTCCGAAGTCTGTCCGTCTTTGTGTCTGGCTGGCAACATGCCTACTGGCATGTGTCAATATCAGTCAGCATGCCTAGCCTGTCTCAGTTTCAGTCTGTCAGTTTCAGTCTTCCAGTCTCTGTTTCAGTCTGCCAGTCTCTGTTTCAGTCTGCCTGTCTGTCTGACTGTCATTTTGTTTCCATGGAGGGAGGGCCCGTGGTGAACAATCTGTGGCTCTGTGTCTGCTGGCCCTTAAACATAACATGCTGTGTCACCATACATCTAATACCTGTGGTAGATCTGCCGGATCTACTGTACTGGGCTATAATGCTGTCTATGATTGGTAAAACACAGCAACACAGACACACACAGTTAGTGGTCAACACGCAGACATAACAGCATTCTCAACAAACTACAAGAAATACACTCAAACAAACAAACGTTCATAAAAACCAAAACCCTTTTCCAAGGACCCAAGTTAACCTGACAAACAAACCCCAAACAACGGACCAGAATACAGAAACACTGGCAAAAAATGAAACATGTAACCAAAAAAGCAGGAACATAAATTCTGACATAAAGAGCTCTTTTGCTCTCTTAGAACGCACATGGCAAACAGGGTACGTGAGACCAAGGCTGCCGGTGAAAACGCGCAGCAGAAAGGCACCATTTCTCCTGGGCTCCATTTATTTCCGTTTGAGCGTAGCGTTCCCAAAATAAATCCAGACATCTCCAGCCATCGAGGTGTGAGGTGGCAAAAGGCCTCAGCAAGTTACCTCTCCCTCCCTCGCTCATTTTGTTTTGCCCCCTTCTTCGATCTGCCATGAGGTTTCAATGGAAACCTTCAACACAACTCAAAACGCAGAGCCATCAGCCTCACCCTACTATTCTCACACACGACACATCCACCTGAATATAACCCTACAAATGAATGCGCTTGCAAAAACAGGCAATCCAACAAATGGACGCACACAAACCGCCGATTAAAACTTGTAACAAGTCAGTTGGAAATCTGAAATTATCGAAATGCCGACGTCTCTGAGAAAATGTACACAAAACACGAAAAGTAGCCTGATTTTCTACCCCCAAGGTCAAAACAAACCGACACCAACGTACACTTTTACACAGACACATGCAACAACATGAGCACATACATATACACACACACACACACACACACACACAAGCACAAGCACATTATAAGCACTATGGCTAACGGGTCTATGCCACCTCGCTAAGTGAACCACATCCATTAGCATCCCTGTTAGACCGTGGCCATGTTAAAAGTGACACTCAGGGCCAGTTTCCAGCTAAAGCTAGAACACCACGTGCCTGTCTGCTGAACACCGCATACGGAGGCGGACGGGCCGACCGTGACCATCCGTCTTTGCCCCAGATGTCCCTGAAAACGTCCTAACCTCAGCGGTCCCTGAAAACGTCCTAACCTCAGCGGTCCCTGAAAACGTCCTAACCTCAGCGGTCCCTGAAAA
>JACXGJ010007014.1:0-13782 GCA_016801105.1 Esox niger | reverse complement strand
GAAGCCAGCTTCACCAGCCACCAATGGCAATATGAATGGCAATCTTCTCAGACACACCCTGGCAATTGGTAAAACAAACCCGGATGATGTAGGAAGAAATACTGGGGCCAAAAATGTGTGTCTGTATGTGTGTTTTTGTTCTTGGAGTGTTGATACAGAGACTGTAGGATTTTGTAGACACCACACCAGACCAACTGAGCTAACAGATCAGATCTGTGATTGACTAAATTCAACACACCTGATCTTCCAAGTCAATTAAACTAAAATCATAAAGCGCCTGCAACCCTGGTTGTCGAAAATATGTCTTGTGTCACAATACTCGGGCAGGGACTGTTTCATGACACCACTCTGACAGGCTGACTTATTTTGGTTTGTTATTTTACCGAATACGTTGACTGTGACAAATATTTATTTTACAGGAACAGCCCAGAGAGCCTTTGTGGTTAACTGCCTTGCTCAGGGACAGAACAACATATTTTATTTTGGAGGCTCCTGGATTCAATCTGGCAACCTTTCGATTACTGGTCAGATGCTCGAACCACTAAGCTTCCTGCTTAATGTATAGATCCAGGATACGGTCCCATTCATGACAGATAGAGGAACTAACCCAAGCTGAAGGAGAGGTCAACGGGTCATTTTAAGCTAAGCTATTCCAAATGTAAATGTTGTTGTCCCATTCCTATCTTATGGTCGCTGATGCACTGTGTTCAGAATACATTACAACGACAAAACAACCAGATTCATTAGGAGCACAAACTTCTAGACAAATTGACATTGGGGAAAACTGAGGTTCACTTACGTGATTCGATCTTTTGGCTTAGGAGAACCAGTGCAAAAACAGAGCTGGTAGTAAATGCTGCAGTCATGAATGTTCTATCATTTGCTGTTGATCTGATGCTGTGAATGATTGGTGGTGACCACTACCATCTGAACATTGATAACTACCAATAAATCGATAGCAACTCCTATTAACATCAAACATGTTCAAGCTTCTGATACAATGAAAATGCATATACAGTGTAAGGTAGAACCGATCCTACCCTCAAACATGGGCTTGGTTAAGCCAATATAGAAAGATTGTGAGAAACTCCCAGCGCACAGGCATTGGCTTAATCCCTCAAAACTACCAACCAATTACATACCAAATAACCTTCCCCCTAAACCTCAAATCAAATGTATTTTGTCACATACATCAATAAAAACAGGTGTAGAACAATAGCATAAGGCTTACATTTTACAACCACACAGAGTTAAAAAGTCAAAGAAAAAAACGGAAATATTTAAAAAATGAAAACATAAAACACAGAAGCGGGAGAGATGCTGTCCGATGAGAATGGTCACTCCCACAGAATGATATGGTCACACCCACTACTAGCTTGCTAACAAAAGGTACAATATGCGAACATGTGGGTCAAGACCTGATTAATCTGCCTGTGTGTCAAGTTGGAGCACAGCTCGGAACAATCGGAATACGCATGATGACGACCAGAGTTGTCGTGTTGCAGTGTCCATAGTAAAAAGAAGCAGCTCAGATACCGGCATTCTGCAGATTGCGGGTAATGAACAAATAATTTAAAACGCTTGAGAAGGAATCACTTGTGAGGAGGCACTCTGTTTTAGTGAACGCACATCTTATGACCAGGGCAGTGTTGTTTACTGACATGGGTTTTGTGTGAGAGAGATAGTGAGCAGGATGCAAAGACACAAGTGAAGAAGTGTTCTTCAGAATAGAAGAAACTAAACACATTCTATTAACCTTAAATGAACCCTATACATTTTAGTGCAACGCTGCCTTTCTTCTGTATATTGAACAGAGGTCAATAGTGGAAATTACATATTGCATAACGTCACTACATTGTTGACAGTTGAGGGGAGGGGTCATATGAATTCACTGTTACAGGATATTACACCTGTATATGAATATTTAGTTGTTTTATATCATTTGTCATAGCAGCGATGACATCATGAATAATATTGTCAAGTTATGTGCCCTAGAAACAGAATTTTATGTGTCGCATGACTATCGTAAAGGTCACAAAAGACCAACGCTGATTTGAGTTTGAGCCCACTGCCACTGAGGTGACCCAGGCGAGTTTGAAAGCAATTTAGCCAAACGGGCGTGCCACCGGAGACAGAAAGAGAGCGGCCGTGAGGGGGGCGTCTGGGCCGTACTAACACCTGGTGCTCCAGATGACAGCCCCGTGGCCAGATGGACCATGTCACTCTCACACACACACACACACACACACACACACACACACACACACACAGCAATCATAAAAACCACACACATATGTTCCACCACATACAAACTAGCGTACATACCCACGATCATACAATTTACCACAATAACACAAACATGCTCTCAGACATACACACACACACACACACACACACACATACACACAAATCTACTATATGAAAACTGTCACAATAAAAAAATGTCTGGAATGAGAAAGGCCAACCCAATCATGCCTACAAGGCCATTGTCTCAAACACACCCAACCACAAGTCGACCGCTGCGCCTGCAATGGTCCCCAAATAGCCAAGTACTTTCTACCTGTGTTGTGTAGTGTTGTGTTGGGAGGGCATTCTGGTGGTTCCGGATTGTTCCGTGCATGCAGAGGACAGATTAGACCCCATGGAGCATGTCTTCCCACCCGCACACGATCCCCTCCTCACCACCTGTCATTCCCCTGCCCTGCTCAAAAGCTTCCCCTCCAAAGTGCCCCCCCACCACTGCCCTTAACCTCCACCATGGTTCTCCGTCTCTTCTGTGTAGAAACCACGACAGGCTGTGTACACCCAGCTCAGTTTGGTTGTGTGGTTAATGTCAATTCCAAACACTCTTCCCGTCCCATCCCGCATGACCCCTCTGACCTTCGGTGATCCTCTCTGAACTTCTATGACCCTTGATGACACCCTATGCCTTTCTACGACCTGCTTTGACCTTCTACGAACCTCTGTGACATCTCCGGATGAACCTATGACCCACCATGTCATCTCCGGCACCAACTCTTACCTCCAGGGCGGCAGACGGCTTCTTTTTCAGCTCCTCGCATTTGCGGAACTTGCAGATCTGGTGGCCCGTTTTGCGATTCCGGCAGCTGCTGCACGTCTCGCAGTTAATCCGCCGGCGGCAGGGCGGGCACATGCCGCAACGTTTACGCTTCTTTTTGCCGGAGTTGATGGCGGAGGCCAGCTCGCTCTGCACCGGGTACTCGGCCAGGCCGGCCATGTGCAGCGCGCTGTCCGCTAGGAACACACCGGCCGGCGTCATGATGAACAGTCCCGGGTTGAACGGGAAGCCGCCGCCGACACCGTACGGGAAGTCGGCAACGCCGCCAATGGAGTCCACGGCGGACGCCCCCTCCAGGTCGCTGGCGCCCGAGCCCGAATCACTACCCCCCATCCCCATTCCCATGCCCGCGGGCAACAGCATGTGTTCCATCCCGGCCCGTTTTAAAAGCGCTGCCGCCTGGGCGAAATGCAGCAGGCCGTTCTGTCCCTCCAGGACCTGCTCCAAGGTCCGATCCAGCTTTGCCGCCGCCAGCGCCGAGACGGTGGGCTGGGGCTGAGGGGGTGGCGGGGGCTTGGCCGTGTGGCTCTTAGCCTCGCCACTGCTGTGGTGCGTGTGTCCATTAGCGCCGGCGGGGGGGCAGGCGGCTGTGTACTGGGAGAGGGTTCTTGACCTCTTAAGGCTCTTGCTCAGGGGCTCGCTGATGATGCCGCTGCGGTTCCGGCGCTCCACGATGGGAATGTCCTCCCTACAGCTGTTCCGCTCTGGCGCCTCGGCTATCCGCTCTCGGCTTCCCTCCGACCGTCCGCTAGACATGGTCCGGTAGGTGAGGTCCCGGTCTGGGGGTCGGGGGGCGGAGGGGGGGGGGGGCAGCCGAGAGGTGCTCGCAGTCTGCTCTGAGCCCGGGTGGGGCGGCGCCTCCCCGTGGAGGACGAGTCGTCCAGCCAACCACAGGCAGGCCCTAGAGCCCTGTCGCTCGCTCTAAACCACAGCCTTCATCCACATCCTGCCAACCTACAAACTGACACAGAGGGAGAGAGGGAGAGAGAGAGAGAGAGAAGGGTCCTTCAAAATACAGGCATAGCTATTGTACCTAGACAGCGACACAATGCTGATGTAAATACGTTCCGTAGCGTGATGTTTCTATTAGAATACGACACAGCAGAAATGCTCATGAGATGGCTCCATGGGACAGTGCGTGTCCCAGACTTCTCACCACTGGCCAGGGAAGATCAGTGTTTCATGTCATGGCCAGGGAAGATCAGTGTTTCATGTCATGGCCAGGGAAGATCGGTCCGCTTACCCAGCTGAACGTTCATCACACGAACATTCGCCAACACCCCGAAACATGAAAGTACTAAATAACAGTGACAGTAGACTTCCATGCGTCCTCCCAACTCAGCTGATTTAAGCTAATTCCCACCGTTTAGGGTTAGGTCGAATGCAGAACTAGTTTTTCCCACGAGAAAACCAAGAGCTGGAGGCTCACTATTTCCATCAAAGGGATTTGTAACAATAATTCCCACCCGCTACATGCAGACCAAATTGAAATCCATTTCACATGAATTGAGACTTCAGACCATGAAAAATCCCCCATTTGCCATCACCCGCTCCTACTCGCAGAAACTTTGACTTAGTTTCAGTGGTGGTTCCGCTGCTGATGAAAGAAAGTTTTGAAGGATGTCCTGGCATTTGATAACGTAGAACCTTTGTTTATTTTATTGACTACAGCAATGATGCCTACATAGTTTACATTTGTTTTGTTAATGGCCGTGCATTAAGTCTTCGGAGGACAAACCGAAATGCAATGGCCCTTGGGAATAATAAGGACCCTATAAAAACAGACGTTTAGAAAAAACAAACCCAGGTCGACCACTAACGACACCAGCATGTTACATGCCATACCTCATGACATCAACAACCCCTTAACCAAACAACATGAGCACAAGATGAGGTGCTGCTGTTGTAATCTGAACACATCATCAAGATGTGTAAATGCCCCACATATTTGTCCAATTAGCTGCATCGCCACAGAATGGTGTCATAGCCTAGGACAGGAGTATTCAACTCTTACCCTATGAGGTCTGGAGGTACATCTTAAAAAGGAATTGGGGAATTTTCCCAGAAAGTGAAGGAGAGTGCCATTGCATGTATATTACTGGTGGATATTTAATCTCATTGTTATAGCACATAAACGGGAACTATGTTCACACATCCTATATCAGAGTGGTATTCAAATCTAGAACTCAAAGCCATTTCCACTACATATCTTCACTGCAACCCTATAATCAGAGACTTATTTATACCTGAGACACCAGGTGGGTGCAATTAATCATGAGGTACAACAGAAAAACAGAAGGCTCCAGACCTTGTAAGGTAAGATTTGAATACTGCTGCAGTATATCACTTAACACTTTACTATGTTCACAGCTCCTATACCACAGAAAAATAAACTATGTCCAAGTCACCTACATAACCCCAAATTCTACTGGTTTCTATTATATCATATAATACTTGACAACGTTCATTAAACCGATATAGCATATTTATTCAACAATATTCAAATCACCTATATCGTGTAACACTGAACAATGTTCACGTTTCCTATATCATGTGTCACTGGACTATGTTCACATCTCTAATATAACACTAAACTATCTTCATGTCTCCTATATCACACAACAATGGACTATGTTTACATCTACTACCATCTTTGTCACCCTACTCTGTTCTAGACTGTCCACATTATCAAAGCTCCTAAGGGTAGGTTGACCAAACAGAATTGATCATGTCCATCAATTAGTGTAGGTAACGTTGTTGTTTTTACATTTGCCTGACCGTCTGTCCAGAGAAAATATCTAACAATTCACTATTAAATTTGATTTCCACAATCCAAGAATGAAAAAATATCTAATATAAGTGTGTTTTATTTTAAATTCATTCATGAATCAAAATGGACAGACTAATTTGGACTCCTACACAATATCCAGAACATGTAGTGGACATCCATCCAGACTTTACAACTGACAAATCCCAGTCCTATGAGGAGACACTATGCCCCTGACCTGTCCCCACGCACAAACAAGCACAGCACCTCCCAGAGAAAAGCTGAGGAAATGGCCGGGCATGTCCTTATAAGGGAAACAAAGGGAAGGGGAGGGAGAGAGGATGGGGGGTGTAGTCTGCGCAGTGTGTGGAAATTGGAAGGCCAGAATTAGTGGGAGGTAAAGCTTCAAAGGCAGGACCGCAGCCCCCGCATTCTCACCAGCTCAGGGGTCCGTGGCGCCGGCGGACCGGAGCCAGCCCCTCAACTCCTCTCTTGTGCTCTGAGTCTGACCATGGCTCTGCTCTCTCTCCCTCTCTCACACTGCTGCCGCTGCCTGTACCGCTCACATTTAGGCCTGTGGGTGTGTGTCTCGCTCTTCCCAGTGTCCCGGTCTCACTCCGTTTCTCTGTCTGACCACATATCATTCACACTCGCTCCATCTCTATCAAAAACATAATATGTCAATCTCTCCCAACCTTAAAAGTCCCTCTTCCTATACCAACCATTCCTCTCCTAGAAGTCACGGCCACAATTCCCTATTGGTCAAGGTCCCTCCTCCATATTTTTTAGGGTCTTTCCCTGTCCCTTGACCTCATCCTGTCATGTTTCCTAATATCACTCAGGCTGTATTCTTCTGCCATGTCATTCACACGCTCCCTGACCTGTGCATTGGAATGATATCTCTGCCAAAGACGTAACTGAAATGAAACGCTACTCTTCTCCATTGTCTATTGTCACCCAGTTTGTTGGAACCAGTGTAAACTCATTGCATATTTGTCTTCTTCTGACATTATTATCTTGCTAATTAGGAGAGCAAAGGTGAATGCATGAAAAACTGGTTTGGACAATAACAGTAGATTTTTTGGTCAGAAATTATATATATATGCATTCTGTTTTAGATTTTATTTTAAAGTGGCATTGATTTTATGTTGGAAAATATTCATAAGCAAAATAAAAACCGAAATACTGTATGTTGCCTGCATAATTATCCAACCCCCCAAAATGTATTTTTGGTAGAACACCACAACAGTAACTGCTTGATGTCTTTTTAGATACGAATGTACCACCTTTGCACGAAGTATCAGAGTGATTTTGGACGACTCTTTTTGGCAGATTTTCTCCAGGTTTGTTGGACAACGCTTGGGGACTGTAGTTTTCAAATAGTGCAACAGATACTCAGTAGGATTGAGATCTAGACCTTAACAGGGCAACTGTAAGACACTGAACATTTTGTACTTGAGCCACTCCAATTTTCATGTGGCTTTGTGCATAGGAAAATTGTCATACTCAAATGTGGATTTCCTACTAAGTTTCAGACTGAAATAGGTTATTTTGTTGTATTTCCCTGTTTTTTACTCCCTCCATATATTCTTCAATTTAAACAATATGCCATGTCAGTGTTGTTGGAAAGTATCCCCACAGCATGATGCTGCCACCACCATACTTCATTGTAGGGATGGTATGTCTTGAGGCATGACATGTGTGGGGTATGTACCACACATACCACTTTGGGTTTTGGTCAAAAAGCTATGCATCATCTGACCTCCAACCGCTCCAAAGCGGTCTGGCAAACTACAGTCCTGCTTTCATATGTTACTTTTTGAGTAATTGCTTCTTTCTTGCCACCCTCCAATTCCGGCCAGGGTTACGTAGACCTGTTGATATGGTTGATCGGTGCACCATTACTCTACTCTCAGTCATTGAACTCTGCAGCTCTTTCATAGTGATTGTTGGCCTCTCTGTGGCTTCTCTCAGAAGTCTCCCTTATGTTTGAATGCTGAGTTTTCAAAAACAGCCTTTTCTTGGCAGTGTCTGGGTGGAGTGATGCTGCCACCACTTCCTGATTATTGATCCAACTGTGTTCAATGGGATACTCAAATACACAGATATTAATTTGTTCACTTTTTGTAATCAATGCATTTGTATAACTTTATCCCTAACTTCTTTAGAGCGTTTAATTTTTTCTTTAAATTCACAGCCTTACAAATTATCCTCCAACAGGGATTTTTTTTACCCAGAAAATGATTAAATACTTACAAGTAAGATATTGCAGATTTTTTTCTTATAAATATTTCACAACATAAAACAAATGTCAGCTTACGGTAATTGATTTAGAGTTTTGGTGTTTTAAAATAAAATATGAAACCGATTGAAACGTCAATGTACCATTTGTAACTACATTTTATGACAGCATTGGTCAGGGTTTGAATACTTGGTAGTCAATGTTGTTGTTTACGTTGTAATCACTGGCATCATTAACCATAAAGTCTATGGTAGCCAAAATATCTGTAATCGCTGTATTTTTACAGTTACGACTTCTATCATAGCTTCTTTCACTTGTCCAGCTACTACAACTAGTAGCACACCAGGACAACCACTAGTAGGCTAAAAATCATAATACCTTACTATACTGACTATGCTTTCCTCATATACTGATTAAGTAGGGGGAGCTGCCGGAGACATGGTTTGTGCTTCCTCCAAGGAGGTCAGCGCTCGGCTGTAATTGGCCTCTCTGCTGAATAAACCATCCCAAACAGACTGACCATACACACTCCCCAAGGCCAACGAGAAGGGAAACAGAACGGAATCTATAAGCAAATTGAAATAACATACTACCAGAACCAAAACATCTTGGGAATCATCAAGCTGACAAAGTCTACCTAAAGTTTGTATGATAGGCCTGATAACTAATTTGTTATTACAAATTATTATCATTATTTGTTATAAAAAAATATTTATGATGGCTATGTAAATACAAAAATACAGTTAAAAGGTATATATCATAATTCTTACCTAGTAAGCTAACACAATAGCAGATGAACTAACAAATATACAGGTCATCTATTTCTATTTTTAAAATTGAGCTGAATAATAGGTTATTGTTACTATAGCATAATGTATTGCTAGGTGTTTATTCCAATGGTTTTTGGTCAATACTTGATTATAGTAAACAAAACAGTAACATGTAAACATTTGATTCAAGAATAAGGCTATTCACAAATAAGGCTTGTCATCAATCGTAAATCTGACAACCAGCCATGCCATAAAGTTCCCTGTATCGTAAGGAAAGCTGCATGGTAGCTCGGCTATAGGCTACAATTAGTTCAGGTAATGCAGAGCCAAATGCAACACTTTCCTCCAGTGAGACGCGCGGTCACGCAGACACACACCTATCTACACACTCCTAACAACCCCCCACCCCCCCACCGGCGCACACACGCGAGCACTCACCCACTCACCCGCGCGCGCACACAAACACAGTCGTCACATTTGTGCACTAGACCCATGGAAGTTAAATATCCCAAAACCTGCTGCGCCTGTCTGTTTCTTTTCCATTCCTGATCCTGAGTTAAAATAGACAACATTCCAACCATGCGATGGTGTGTTAAATCGTGACTAATTATTTGCAAAAACATGCAGCCCTACGAGCGCCACTACCGGTGGCGGATTGCGGCAGTACCAGGGGGTTGCCGTACTTATAAATCCCGGCTTTCAGCGGCGATAGCATGGGGACATCGCGCGCAAGAGATTGGCTGATCGTCGCATGCGGAACAATGAAGAACAAACACGTTCGCTCTACAATAAAATCACTATTCGAACAACTGGCATACTGTATTTAGGATTAGTATAAGCTACGCAGAAGTTACATCTCAAACAAAAACAATGTTTCTCGTTTTTAATATATTATGCAATTTAACAAAAGCACCCGTTCGTGGGAATTCAGCACAAAATAAAAGTTCGTTTTCAACGTATCTCTATGTAATGAGATGCCTTATTCCCACCTGTCATAAAAAGCCTTAAAACAACATCAAGATCCAAGGCAACGTACCATCATTTCAATCGCAAATGTTTACGGAGAGCGTCAAGTTTCTTGGAGCGCATACATATTAACAGATGATTCACACTTTCAAATTTTACCACAAAAATCTTGGAATGAAGGAATAGCTATCCAGAATTTATACAAACCTCTATACTCCATCGACAAAAATGATCCGAGAAAAAAAACAAATGAAGATGGAATGTAACAGCAGAATTCTAATTAGGGTTATTCTAAAACCACAAGCCAATAAAGGTGCGTGCAGTATTTCACATGCGTCGGAAAGCCGCGAATCCTAATTTTATCTAACATTAAAGCAGCACAAAAAATACCTTTTGTCTAGACTCAATGATCTGAAACCACGGTCTCTGCGGTGCCAGCGTATGGTCTGCACCAGTGCAATTGAGGCTATAAGAACCATTTTTCCAGTCTCTCAGTTAACTTGATCGTTAGGAAGATGACATCCCAACTTTCAGCAGACTTCAACAAAGTATGATCCCCCCTCCCTCCTATGTATCTGCATATTTGCAAACACGGGCCCTTTTTATTCGCACCTACCAAAGCAGATCCGAAAGGAGGGGAGGGCTCCCACTGTCCAAGCGGTCCGTCTCCAAGCCTACCGTAGAGATTGATGTAAAAAAAGAAAGGAGAAAAACCTCACACTAAACCAACTGAATTAATATAGTCCTCGCCTGCATAGAACAAGAGGGAAATAAAACGTACTTTCTCGGAAGCTGAGCGTGTGGGCTCTCCAACCTTTCGATTCTCGCAATCCCACCTCTACATCCCCGCTCGCGGAGAAGAACATGCAAACACATTTCATAGATTTTTTGAGCTTCGCGGAAAAACCGAACTGGACTTTCGGCAGCGTAAAAACAAAAATAAAATATCGCCCAAAACCTTTTAATATATATATATATGCAGCCTCGCATTTAACTTCTACGGCGCTTTAAGGTCCACTGTGTATAGCTAAGGCTCGTGTGATGAAGAATATATTTGTAATTATAGCTTTACATGTCTATGCCTCCGAGATGCATTTTACTGCCCGATGTTACTCCTATCAGTCTTGGCTGTATGCACGGTATTATCTTTCCCCGTATGAGCACAAGTTGGTATATGTCGTCATACCTCTTTAAGACTGAACTTTTCTTCAGCACATCATTGGTTACAAATAACTTTAACAGCGCTATTCAAAAATATGGAAAAATATGTAATGCTTGTCTAATAATTAATAATAAGTGTAATAAAAGACAAATAGTTAATAAAAAAAATGTCCAAGTGGAAGACTTACAAATGGGGTGAAGACAATTAGGGCACAAAATAGCCCAAAAAGAATATTTGTCAACCATGATGAAATGAAAGTCAAATGAATAAAACATTTAATAGCCTGTATGATTAATAGAAAGGTAACTTTTTTAAGCAAATGATTCATCTTAAACTATCTTTTAAAATAAATTAATGGCACAAAGTACGGCACGATGTGCTATGGCAAGGAAAAGGATTTGCACAACAACAAAAACACATGTATAGCTCATGAAGGCAGAACTTTACTATGTCTATTATATATATCTACATCGTGTACTTCATTAACATTTTAATGTTCTGATTTAGGTCGATAACACGTTCAGTTTGACATGGGACATGGTACTAATAGGCTCCATGATTATTTTACAGTAGCTGATGGCGCGTAATAAAGCGTTGAGATATGTTTGGCAACTCGCTAATTGTCGCTCATGACCGGTGCGCTTTGCTCCTCGTCTTTTTCAAACCAGAGTCCACTCCACCTCTTTCGAATGTCCTGTCTGCTGGCAGGCGGCCAACCGAAGTGTGTGGAAATGACACCGCCAGGGCGGCAGAGATTTTCCTTCATTTCTCTCCTTCCCGATCGCAGACGGGCTGACATTGGCTAGAAAGTGGAGCAGCTCGTCAGGGACAATCAATGCGAATCGATCGAGCTGTGCGGTTGAGGCTCCGAGCTGGAAAATAACGCAGCAGCTCGAGAGAGAGAGAGAGAGAGAGAGAGAGAGAGAGAGAGAGAGAGAAAGAAGGGGGGTTCTACAAACACTGGTAGTAGCCAGCCAACTTCCCTCCTGCACACAAAAACACTATCTAACTTGCACGCACACACACACAGACCCACAGTGAGAGGGATACACAAACACACAACATAGACACTGTGAACAGTAAACCTTTATCTGTCACTCTCGCTCACTATTACGCAAAGTGACTTCATGCGTAATGAGTATTGCATTATTGTGTAATTGTGTTCATACACTCAAAAATAAAGAGTAGTTAATGCAATTGGTGAACACTAATTGAAATTGACATGACCTATTCAAACGAATAATTGTATCATCAGTGTTGAGGCATTGCATAATGTGAGTTATTAAGAGCAATGCGGTGAAGCACCAAACACTGACCTAATGAATGTGATTTAAATCAAAGTTGAAATGTATTAATACCGATTTGGTATCTTGTACCTTCCTCACACCCTAAATGAAGTGTGTATGGCATGTAAACAACATGCCAGTTGTTGTAACTGAGTCTTTATGACACACCTACTGTCTTCTGCCTCTGTTACCTGTGTAATTAATAACACTTGACATTTTTAATTGATTGATCATTAATGCAGTGCCGAGGTTTAGCATAATATTGAACACAAAGAGTAATGTTCACTTTTGAGCTGGTGGCACCATTTAATAAATGTGATTATGATTATTACATTGCCTTTATGCGGATGGTAATGTGCAATGTCTTATCATGACTCATTTGGTTTCAAGAGGATTTTTGGTTTTGTTTAGCATTTTAGGCTTTTGTGTTTACTGAGTGGCCTGTGGGTAAGTGTGTTCAATGTAAGTGCACACTGGTCTCATCCATTCCACAACGACGCACTGCCGTGCATAAATTGGACACGCATTGCTCCGTAATCCCCGGGGTGTCTAGCATGGCTCTGGCAATATGCCTGGTCTCACCCTATCTCATATTAAGCAGACGTCAATGCCCTCGTCATCCATTGCTCTTTTGGAAATCACTTTCTTCCCGGCCACCACTGGCCATACGGACTCCAAGCTCTGAGGCGTGTCCCTTATTTTGATTTGATATCTTATTAACTATAGTGGACAAGCAGGCCTGGGCGTCGTTTTCCTTTTACAATGACCGGACTGACCACATTCTTCGGGTCCGATCACATTCCTGCTCTTGACCCTCAAGACCCTCTTTCTTACTCACATTCATGCACTCGAACACCCGCGCGCATACAAACAAAAGGTACAGGTTAGGTAGTGGCGAGTCAAAGAGAGAGCAGGGAATGTAGAGAGTGAACGAGTGAGTGTGTGAGACAGAGTGAGAGACCGTTGGTAGGAGGGAGCAGCAAGCTGTGACACAGGAGACGTTCTGGTGCGCGCGCTGAGCCCCGGGGCTGCAGCCACACTCAGTTCTTTGTTGTTTTCTCTCTGTGCGAAGGGAGGCAGAGTATACTTTCCTGAGCCGGTCGGGGATTAGTGTTACACGGCCTCCTTCTCCAGCTGCACACATGACCAGCGCCACAGGAGAGCCCCAAAAAACAGTCCGAAAAGAGGAGTGAGGGGGTGAGAGGGAGTGACGGAAAGGGGAGACAGATGAACGTCCGGTTTCACAGACATTTAGGAATGTAGCTAGCCACGCGAGGTCTCCAAACAAAAGTGGAGCTCCTTTTTCTCAACCACAACACACGGACACACAGACACAGACACAGACACAGACACAGACACAGACACAGACACAGACACAGACACAGACACAGACACAGACACAGACACAGACACAGACACAGACACAGACACAGACACAGACACAGACACAGACACAGACACAGACACAGACACAAACACAGACACAGACACAGACACACACACACACACA
>JACXGJ010007013.1:0-32063 GCA_016801105.1 Esox niger | reverse complement strand
TTGGAAGTTAGAAGTAGAAAGAGGCAAGTTATACGCAACAGTCACATCAATCAATCAAATAACTTTTTCAAAACATTCATACATTTTTTGGGGGGGGTTATGTGTCAAATACATTCATGTTCAACTAGTGTAGTACAATTTAGTAAAGATATGAGACAATTGCAAATAACCTCCATGTTTACATGAATAGGACATGAATAAGCAAGCCAGTAAATTGCTAACAGAAACTAAATAATACTTGACTGGAGCTAGCATACATCTAACAGAAGACAACTAACTACCAGCTGAAGGCAGCTAACGCAAACTGGTTAATGGCCAACCCTTTAAAGTGCAACAATTGCAAAGTCCCTAAACACTATAGTTAAAAATGCAATTATATAATTATTTGGAATATTTTCAAGAATGTTGTTGTTGAAAATAAACATGTTCAGAAGTACAGAACAGTAGAGTAACACATGTTTCCAAAGCTATGCAATGCCATCATGGAATTTAATTCAACATGGGTTTTCTGTCTAGTTTAGTTATATAATGATTATGCATTTCCAAACCTGTACATATACTCTTGACCTGGAAAACAATAAAGGACCATCAAGAAAATATGGCTTTTCCTTCAAGAGTTATGAGAACGCACAGGTGTTTGAATCAAATACAGTCCCAAACGAAAAACAGTCAAGTATCTACATCCCCTACTGGTTAACAGTAGTAAGTGTCCCTCAATGAACACAACCATTAAGAACTGACATTTTCAATTTATGTATTTTATCCCCATTACAAACGAACAATACCCCAAAATGCGACCATACATTGTGTGTGCATCTGTTTGAAGATTCACATAGACACTGCTTTAGGAGTCAACATATATGATAGATGTTAAACTATCATTATCTAGCCTACGTTATTAATATTTGTTACCCCACTCTAATCATATTAACAAATTGAATTATCTTATCATTAATGTATATTACTTAGCCTATTGTTCATGCACACAACAAGCTACGTGAATGTATGTCCTGTATCAACATAAAACAATTATTGTACAAACGGTGTGTTTCTGTATCAACATGAACAAATGACATTAGATATTGTTAGTTTATGGTTTGTAGATCATAAATAAATAATTTAGGGGTTATCATTATTAACCGCTTGTTTGTCTTTGCTCATCATTCGTTCATGTTTACTACTGTATTTGTTAATGGTAGTTAATGTACCCTAATCCGAAAGTATTACAGAGAATGTATTGGATGGCAGGTGCTGGTAATAAGAAGAGTACTATACATGTGTTTTGTTTGTTGCTTGTGACACAGTGCACTGGCGTAGACTACTTCAATCCATTTCAGGTTTAGGTTAATTGTTGTCAAGAGGTACACGGTTATCAACACATTTGACAATCCATGTAGTCGAAATCAAGGTTGCATGTAAAAATAAGACAAAATTCTAAAATTGTGACAGGGATATAGCTTTTACAGTTTTATAAACTCAGCTTAGAAAGTTCTCACATTTTACAATTAATATGTGCCTGCTCCAATGGCGAGGAGGAAACTGTAGATGATTTCAGGATTGCATTGGACAATATTCACACGAAATGCACCAGATCAATTAAAATCAAGGCAAATTCAAAAAAGGCCCTGTAAAAGTGGAAATATTCTCTGCATGAAATATTCTCTGCATACACTGTCTACTGTTGGTTCGTTCTAGTCCCTGAGGCTGCACATGAGAGCTAACTAAAGAAGCTAATTATTTAGCAATGCCACATTTAATTCTTCAATATGTCCCTGACCAATGTATGTCTATATACTTTTTAATTACATTGTGAGTGGCTTGTAGGCCTGGTAGAGCAGTACAGGTGTTAAGCATAGTAGTCAATGGATTTCCTTAAAAGATTTGTGATGTGTCTTTTGACTTTATGTTTGAATGTTTGTATGCCTATATGTCTATAGGATTGTTTTGTTCCGTACAGGATTAAATGCAGACAGTATATTTCTGGAAAGTAAATAATTTCATTATGGAACCAGTGTAATTGGCAGAATTAACCAGTAGATAGAAGTCATGAGCTGAAACCACCTCCTTTCAGAACTAGTGTGTTAAAATATACAGTAAGTGCAGAAAGATCATGACGATGACAAGCACCTCTCAATGACAAGCAAGAGAGGTGGAGCTATCACTCATATATGATTGGGTACAGAAATACCCAGCCATATTTACTAAAGAGAGGTGGAGCTATCACTCATGTATGATTGGGTCCAGAAATACCCAGCCATATTTACTGAAGAGAGGTGGAGCTATCACTCATATATGATTGGGTACAGAAATACCCAGCCATATTTACTTAAGAGCGGTGGAGCTATGGTCAATGAGTGCTCTGATATAACAGTCTAGAAGATGTCTGAGGAAATGACAGTGAAAAACTCTTAACACCAGCTTAATCCAAGTAAATCAAGCCCCTTAAACATGTTTTATACAATTCTATTCCTCTCAGTGTTAATTGGTAAGTAAAGGGTTTAGCTTTGCAGTGCAGAAATATGCAGTATGTCAATGAAGTATTACAGTACATTAATTGCAATATGATTAATTTATAGCATATTTAATATGTTTTAGGTATCAGTTATGAGAAGGACATTAATCCAGTCAGGACTGAAGAACATGTTTTTGAGGGGGATGTTGTAACTCTGTCCTGCAACTGGTGTCAAATACACCATGACAGGGAGCAGAATTATTGCTCCTTGTCATGGAAGTAATGAAGGAATTAACCCAAAATAGACTTTCTGTTAGAGTAAATGAAGAGAAGTACCATGTGGATACTGATCTTCTCCTCAGCTAAGGAGACAGACTGCTCTGTACTACTGTGCTGTGAAGCCCACAGTGACAGGAAACACAGACACACTGTACAACAGCCAGCCAACGTATGTTTCAAATCCGTGTCAAGAGGAGGGACTATTTCATCTAAGATGTGAAGCCTTGGGGAGGTTATTGCTCTGGAGGACACTGGTCTGTCAGGTTTCAATGCTTAAAATCTGTCTTCTTTCAGATTTCAAGATGTTTTTCGTCTCTTTTGTTCTCTGATCAGCATTAAGTGAGTTATCGCATGGTTTTAAATTGCTGCTCTCATCTTTGAAATGTATTTTACATAAATATTAAACCAAAATTCCAATCATTCATATAGCTGTGTATTCTGGTAAAATGTTTTTTATGGCATATATATACAGTGAATATAAAAAGTCTACACACCCCTGTTAAAATTCCAGGTGTTTGTGGTGTGAAAATATTAGAGAAAGACAAATCATGTCAGAACTTTTCCACGTGTGACCTATAACACTAACAATTCAATTGAAAAACCAAGTGATATTTTTAAGGGGGAAAATTTAAACAAAAAACTCAACAAAAAAATATATCCACTGTATTTAAAAGACATTAGTATTTGTTTTATAAGTACCATAAATAACATAATGACTGACTTAAGAAATAACAAACTTCTACTTTAAACATAAAAAAGATCATATTTTCAAATTGAAAATAAAATCTACATATTGATCTGAAATAATTACAAATACAAAACAGAAAATAATTGATTGCATAAATATTCATATTTTTAAAAACATATTGACAATACAAACACAGAGGCAAACCCCCCCTGGACAAAGACAGAGATGAACTGCCTGGACAAACACAGGGAACTTGATGATACACAAAACAATGATAACATACAATGAACCAGTCATTTGCTGTCTGTTGAAGGAACTGCTACTAAACTGACTTAATAAAATGTATTGGGATCAGGTAAGCCAGCCTTCTTTTTAATATTCTGATTACCTGGCAGTATATTTTTCAATTCATCCCACTATATATATTCTGAACATAAATATGACATAAAAATAAATTGAATGATTGCACCCACCATTTCGCTGTACACAGATCTGACTTATCAGACATCACTATTGCCCAAAAACTAAAACTAAATACATGGTAAGTAAATCATTTCCAGTAAATTGGTAGTCAGATTTGAATGCTTTAAGGTGTAACAGGGTTATATTTAGCAGCAATGAAAAGTTTATATATACTGGTGTGTTATTTTAAAGTTTTAGTGAGGAGATAAATTCCTCTATTAATATTTTAGCCATATTGTCAGTCCCAGGCATTTAATTTACTTTTAGTACTTTAATCACAACACAGACCTCAAACCCCCTCCATTCTGCTTAACTTTTGTTTCAAGTCCACACTACAGATTGGCCAGAAACATAACCCAGGCTTTAGATGGCAGGAGATAATTACATTTATTAGAAAATATGCATGTTTTCAGCATGCAAGTTTTGAGGGTTAAAAGGAACAAACAACAACTAACCCATAAGCAACTATTTGAAAATAAGCATACTGTTGCGTAACGTCTGCAGCAAAATAATTGCCAATTAAACTTGAAAATGTAATCTGTATTAGTATGCATTTGTGTATATTGTAGTTTGTTTGCAGCAGTTAACTAAGTGGGGTAAGCTCCTTCATAAATGCATAGAACTTTCTAAATGTATTGGTTTTTTAATCCTTTTTAATCCTAAAATAGGTGTCGTGTATCTGAAATTCATGTGTATTCTAGATCTCATTGAAGTCAATCAGTAACAAGAAAACTAGTGTTGGAGAGAACCTACAGGATGGTAACTCCCCAGGAACAGGATTGAGCAGCCCTGCACTAGACTGTCTGATATACTGAATAACCAGAGTGGATCTGGAGATGCTTTACTTAAAAAGCAGACCCTCAAATTTACTGTAAACATAAACTTTACCTTGTACAGACACACAAGTATGGAAAATTCAAAGAACAATACAGTACGTTTGTATTGATGCAAAAAATAAAATACTGAAATAATTTTTTTGAGCTCTGATTATGTAATTTGAAATAGCATAACAATCATTCTTCACTGATTTAGCCTGTGAAAGAATGGTTACACAACGGTAAATGAAAATCTGACAGCTCTTGACTTCAAGAAATGTTTATTTAATTATGAATCTCTGTCCCTCTGGTGCTCTAAGTTAAAATCCAGTAAATGCTCAATAACACACTTTTATGACATGTACATTTGATGGGGACACATGCATCACAACTGATTGGAGGATGTAACATGGTTGTATTCTGCAGCAGGGAGAAGTCAGTGTCTGCTCATATGTCAACTCTCCTGTATTTGGGGGTGGGGCATAAAAGGCTGGAGAGAAGATAGATTCTCTAAACTATTAGGTAGATGTTTACTTTTTGGTTGAAACAAATCTAGCTGTGCGCTTTCATTGCAGCTCCCAGTCTATCTAAAATGTCAGTATCTACATTAATTTTGCTTTTCATACTTGCATGTGAGTAACCGCTTAATTTGTAATTGTAGTATTTCAAAACAAAACTGAGTGTTGATGAGTAAAAAATAGGTAATAAAATAAGTGTGATTTTGTATCTTTTACAGGTGTCTGTAATGGTCAGACTATTGAACCAACAAGACATGAGGTTTATTCCCTGTCAGGGAGTAATGTTACTCTTTCATGTACCTACTCATCTGCATATACTCTTCTATGGTATCGCCAGGATCCTGGATCAGCTCCTCACTTCCTTTCACTTGTCTTGGACAGTGCTGGATCTGAGACACCGGACAGTAATCTAGATCCTCGACTTTCAGCCAAACGGAATAATGAGAAGACTCGTGTGGATCTGTATATTTCCTCTGCTGAAGTAACAGACTCTGCTCTGTACTACTGTGCTCTGATGCCCACAGTGACAGGAAACCTACATACGCCGTACAAAAACCTAACCTGACACAACAGAACATGGTGCATTTCATGGTTGTTTGTTTTGATAGAAAACGTGGTGGGTGGGAATACAAAGCCTTTTTAAAGATGCTGAGTTACATTATAGATGCCTACTTAATCAATTTCTTGAAACTGAATTGGCTTTGCTGTTTTCAATAACACGTTCATGTGGATTTTTACCATTATGTTGCTCTGTTGATTTATACTTGATTTCAGATCTTGTTGATCATATGAAAACAGGAAATCTCTGTAGACCTATTAGATTAAACTGTGTCAGGGCTTGGCTCAGAGGAGGTTTAGAAAGCTCCATCATTGTGAAATTGAAGTTTGGAACCTCCAGGACACTACCCAGAGCTGGCCGTCTAGCCAACTAAAAAGAAACCAGGTTGTTTCTCCCATGTATAGATTTATAGATTTAACATTCCTGGAGCCTATAGACTGACTGTGGGTGAGGTTTGGGGTCAATTCTATTCGACTTCCATTCAATTCAGAAACTAAAACAAACTCCATGTTCATATATTATACTGTGAAAACTAGTGATTTTGTTTTTAAATGCAATGACTGTGCATGTGTTACCTGTATTTACTGAAATTAAATCCAACCTTAGTATTAAAGGATAAACAGTAATTGTTTCACAAACTCAACATTTCTTTTAAAATAATGTAGCAATTAATTTCATTCATTCACTTTTTGTCATTCACTTCTTTTTATCTGAAACACAGGCCTCCAAGGTAGACTATTATGTGGCTTTGCCATGTATTGTACAAGTGTATTGTCTGCATAGCAGTTAAAAACGAGGTACGCTGTATGTGGCCTAGAGGGGCTGTAAACAGTAGCTTCAAAATACAAATTAACAAATACATTAAAAAAGTTAACACATTTAATAAATCAGGCAAGGAGGGAAAAGGTACATGTTGTGAACTGCCCCCACGACCGGATAATGGATAAGTGGATGAAGATGAAGAAGTTAAAACAATGACCATTCTGCAATGCAGACCTATATAAAGCATCTTTATGCAAAATATATAAGATCATTAAGTTGATATAATATGGGTCCATTTCATGAATGGGAGGAGCTAAGTAGATATAGAGGTGTAGAGATGATTGACCTCTGACTGACTGGAACAGTCATCTGTTGTGCCTCCTGGGAACATACTGTTACAGTCATCACTATGTTTCTCTACCCAGTGATTCTCCTCTCTGTACTTGTAGGTGAGTCATATTAACACATTATAAAACTAACTGGCATCTTGACAGTAGGACAGTAATACTTTGATTGACTGATTTCTTTTAATCTCTGCAAATGGTAAGAAACATCTTTGAAATAATAAATGTTTTGATATAGAACTATTTCACTTGAAAATGTTCAAGTAAATAAAGATATTACTGGAAAGACCGTACACCTTACACATAACAAATGTATTAACATATTGCTCAATCTACGGTTTTTATGTTTTTATTTTTTTGTATAAACTGTTTACACTTACGGGCCAGAACAAATTCCTTGTTTGTTGTGAACTTATTTGGCAATAAAGCTCTTTCTGATTCTGATTTCTGATTCTAGACATAACTGGTTTTGATTGGACTTTCTATTCTCTGAGTAACATTGCATTCAAATAGAGGAGACAGCCCTCCCTGTTTATAGCTACAGTATATCAACTGACCTTTCTAATATATGCAACACAACTCAGTACTAAGACAAATCGCGAGAATACCAACACGGACAGCTGAATTTGAGACACAAAGAATACACTAAAGAATGATAAACCACTCCAAAACAAACACCAAATACCAGAGACAATTTTCTTTCTGATAAAGGAATTATACAGTTTTACTATGGTCCACATGGACAACTGTCTCGTGCTGGTTCTTATTGTTGCCTGCGGTAAAAAAAGTTAACTGAAGATGTCAGTAATGTGATAAACATAGAAATAGTTAACATTAAGCAGTTACCTTTCTTTTTCTTAATTCATTGGGAATTGATTGTTATGGTCAATGCTTTACAAATCTATAACAATGTTTTGCTCTGACTTTTTTTATGTTTTCTTTATAGGACTGACTGATGGGGGTCAAATTACTCCTGAAAATCATGAAATTAGCAGCACAGTGGGAGACTTTGTGACATTCAGCTGTACATATGATACAAGCTATGTAGAAACTGCATTTTACTGGTTTCGGTATTATACTGATGACATTTTTTTTAAAGTGCCAAATGGTCAGCTTTTAATGATTATATACCTGATGAGAGATATGAATCCATAATAAATTGGAGCTCAAATGAACTGGTTATCAAACATCTAACCCTGGCAGACACAGGTCTCTACTACTGTGCTCTCCGGGTTATTCCAAGTGGTGCAAAATGTATGAGGCTGTGCAGAAACCTACAGACCAAAATGCTTTGTTGTGTGCATCAAAATGAAACACCAAACCAGGATCTGATATCAAATGTCAGAGGTTTAGAACAGAGAAATGTGGTCACACCTGTGCTATCACATTTCAGGCACTACAGTATTTCTCAGTCATCCTTTATGCACTGTTAAAAAAGTAGTCTTTAATTCCATTTATTGTAGGTGGGTATTTTTAAATTGGTTGGAAAAGCCATTGCAAATTTGACCAAGATCAGTAGATTTTCTCCTCATATTTCCCACTACTTGGTGGTGTGATATGGAAGTCAACCTACAGCAATAGCTGTAAACACTCGTTGTTACTGTAGCTAACATCCCGGTATGTCTGGGATTGTCCAGATTTCAAGTAGGATGTCCCAGTTACCGATCAAATATCTGTTAAATAAGATTCGAACATTCACTACCAAATTTTCCTAGTTTTCACCACAATTAAAATAATAATACAATTCCACATATGAGCTGGAGCCAAACAAACAATTGGGGCTGAGGGCTGGGGGGCAGTGATCAAACCATTGTGAGGCAAAAGCCAGGGGGTCTTCTGAAACTTACAATTAAGTGCTTTCAATCAGCACAAATGCTTTCATTATGAGTTATTAATATTATAGAAATTACAGGTATAATTAAACTAATATATTTTGGGGGAAAATCATACAGTAGTACTAAATATTTGCATACTCTTGGAAAATTGATAATATATGTTCCATTTGTAAAGAAAACACGAGTAAGCAGTCAAAACACATCTTTTATTTCTTATTGGATTCACATTTAACTATAGGTCAATTGTAGGAATGGCACAATCATAAAAAACATGGCTACAACGAAAATAATGAACTGACCCCTGTTCAAATGTCTGCATACCCTTAGTTAATACTGTTTATTTCCCTCTTTAGCATCTACAACAGCATGCAGTCTTTTGTTATAGTCTATAAAAGCTAGGTTGAGCTACCAAACGCTAACGGACAGACACATAGTGGTATCCAAGGGATAACTTCAAATCTAGATCACTCTCTCACAGACCTGGCTGACACTCTCCCCTGGACTTGTGCTAATGCCACTGGATTAAACGCAGAGGCTTTCAAACCAGCCTTCCCCTAAGACACATCTTACTGGCACAGCACCGGGGCTAAACCGAAGGCATCAACTCCAGCGGGGACTTGGTCCAGTAAGAAATCAAATAAGAGAGCATCAATCCTCAAACCACCACCTGAACACTCCCTGCCAAACAGGTATGGTCCACTGACTCAGAACGAAATGTGTGTGAATGAACCCAGGGAACTAACCACAACACTAACATTAGGGCTAACCAAAATCTAAGAAGTAGCCCTAATAACACTGATTGCTTACTCTATACATGATAAACCTGATGCTACCTTGATTGGGGATAACATAACCAAGCATATCAGAATTGAAAAGACTGAAATCCTAACTATGGCTGACACATCGGTCAGAGAGCTTACAGAAATGTTGCCAGTTATTCTCTCTACACATCCAAGCAACATGCAGATTTTTATCCACACTAGGTGTTTTGATAATATACGTAGGAATACTGGCTATGAGATCCTGAAAACCACTTTTAACTCAGGCCCCATTTCAACTGTGGGGAAAGAATTTAGTCTTTGAGCAGATACCTTTGGCTGAATACGTGGCTGACATCGGCATGCCTCAAGTATGGGCTTAGTTTTATTGGCAATTTCTATATTTTTTGGAACTCCAAAGACCGCTTTAGCCTTTTATTGACCTCCACAATATTTTGCAAATTGTATTGGTGATTTTGCTGAACTGCTCTCTGTTAAATCATCTAACTTGTTAATAATTACAGGGGATTTTAACATCCACATAGATATTAGTATGGACAATAATGCCAAAAAACCTTTTGCACTACTTGACACTTTTGATCTCACTCAACATGTGAAAGAGTGTACACACACATGAGGCCACATTCTACATCTGGTTATCTCTAAAGGTCTTGATATTTCCTCTGTCATGGTTAAAGACTGTCTGCCCTGTCTGATCATGTCTGTGTCTTTCTTGAATCACTTATCACCCAGAATTTTCCATTAAACTCTGATTCCAATAAGAATAGGAACATTAATCAGAGTACCAATGCTCAGTTTATGGAAGCCATAGCTATCTCTCCAACAATAAGCACATAGTCAGTGGATCAATTTAATTGTGTTGATCAGGTAAAGGTAAAGAAAGCTCAGAGTAAACAGAAAACACCATGGAGAACCACCATGATGGAATGCGCCCTGAAAAGGTAACAAAGCCTTGGTAGCTTCAACAATGAGTTGCACAGGGCCAGACAGAAACATTTATCAGGAATCATCAACAAGAAAATCAACAAAACCCAGACTATATTTGTCATGGTCGACAAGCTTATAAACCCCATGAAGCAGATAGCATTAGAACTCATGTCCACTGAAAAATGTAATAAATGTGCGTGTTTCTTTAGTGAAAAAAGTATTAGAAAGACCTTTAGAACTGCACGGTCTAACAATGACACTGTACCGTCACTATGACCACTAAGACATAAATTGGTTATTATGTTGCAATTTAATACAATTGATAAAAAATCTCTAGAAGAAACAGTTTGACATATTAAAGTTTCCACATGATGTCTCAACACACTGCTCTCAGACATTAGTTTTTTTAACATTTTAACTCTATACCAATGGACCTACAGCAAATAGTTAATAGTTCTCTGCAATCAGGCATTTTCCCAACTTCTGTAAAAATAGCTGCCATTCAGTCCGTATTAAAAATGAGAACACTGGAGGCATCTTTAGTGAACAACTATAGAGCTGTTGTCATGTTGCTGTTTCCAGGACAGAAAGGCAGAGGTAAAAGTGTTTTGGTTCTCCATGTTTAATAGTGAAAGAAAGAAAGAAAGAAAGAAAGAAAGAAACAAACAAACAAACAAACAAACAAACAAACAAACAAACAAACAAACAAACAAACAAACTTAAAGCAGAACTAATAATTGGGCCACACAGCCTTCAGCTGACAAACCAAAAATGAACCACACACCTGTTATCCAACAGTCAACTTAAATAGGTTCCCCAATTGGAAGCAACAACCAACACCTGCCTCCAATTGGGGAGACCCAAGCACATAGAGGTGCCTAGAGGCATCTCTTCTGGCCACGTCCTGACTATGGCCCCGGCCAATGCGAAGATGGCTAGGGGCATAGCCAGGACGGCTATGTTAGGGTGGCTATGACATGCAGAGTTCCACAGGGATCAGATTTCGGACCGCTTCTGCTCAATCTCTATCTCTATATGCAACCTCTGAGCCAAATTCTACAGAACAATAACATTAACTACCACAGCTATGCTGATGATACTGAAATATATATGGCTCTCCAACTGTATGACAACAGCTCAATAGACTCTATGTGTCTCCGTATAGAGCACATAAATACCTGGATGAACCAAAATTGTCTACAATTAAACAAAGATTATTGTGTTTGGCAACAAAAATAAAAGAACAAGTATTATTAAAGAGCTGGATTCCTGGGCCCTTAAAACCAAGGATCAAGTCCATAATCTTGGTGTTCTGACTCAGACCTCACATTAAACAGTCATCAAATCGGTCACCAAAACAGCATTCTATCATCTGAAAAATATTTTCAGACTCAAAAGCCTGGAGTCCCAAAAAGACCAAGAGAAGCTCATCCATGCTTTTATCTCTAGGAGGGTTGACTACTGTAATGGCCTTTTAACAAAAAGACTATAACACAGCTGCAGCTCATTTAGAATGCTAGAATGTTAACCAGGACCAAGAGGACAGAGCACATCACTCCGGTTCTTAACTCCTTGCATTGGCTTCCAGTCAGTTACAGAATAGACTTTAAAGTGGTGCTTCTAGTTTATAAATCTCCTAATGGTTTAGGACCCAAATACATTTCTGATATGTTTGAAGAATATAAACCGAGCAGGGCTCTTAGATCCATGAATTCAGATCAGATAGTAGAGCCAGAATCCAAACTAAACACGGAAAAGCTGTGTTTAGCAGTTATGCTGTACACAACAAGAATATACTACCAGGAGATCTTAGACATTCACCAAACGTGTCCATGTTTAAATCAAGGCAAAAACACTTCTCTTTTCGGGTGCCTTTGACTGAGCTCTTAAACTTAACCACACTGTGAGCCTTATAGCTTCCTATGTTTTTATAACAGCACTGTTTAGTCATACAGCTTTAAAATCTTCCTATGTTTTTTTATTCTATTTCTATTTTATTAATCTGTTTTATTATTATGCTGAACTTTATATTTCTCTTCTTGATTTATTTTGTGATTAAATGTATATCTTGCTATCTTTTACCAATTGTAATGCAAGTTCTGGTGCTATCAGAGGAATAACCTCTGTGTAAATGTAAAACTCTGCTGATGATGGACATGACTGTTTTAATTCTATTGCAATATTTCTATTTTTACTGTAAAGCAAATTAAATTGCTTCTATGTATAAATTGTGCTGTATAAATACATTTGCTTGCTTGCTTGCTTGCTTGCTTGTTATGGCCTAATGACATACAAGCTTGAGCCTTCATTTCTGTTTGGGGGGTTATCGAGGCACTTTACGTGGCATGTTCCTTATCGTTCTAGGACTACATGACCATGAATGTTGGAGCCAGGTACTACCTAGCTGTTTCTACTATT
This sequence comes from Esox niger, assembly GCA_016801105.1. Taxonomy (NCBI): domain Eukaryota; kingdom Metazoa; phylum Chordata; class Actinopteri; order Esociformes; family Esocidae; genus Esox; species Esox niger. Next base: position 19,225 of record JACXGJ010007013.1, on the reverse strand, counting down.
CAGTAGTCAAGTAAACACTTCAGGTCACCATACATGCATGTCCACTGCTGGTTCATACCAGTCTCATCAGCTAAGGAAGCTAATTGTTTTTCAATGCTACATTAAAATGTCCAATATGTCCCTGACCAATGTGTGTCTATATACTTTTGAATTGCATTGTAGGTGGCTTGTAGACCTACAGAACAGTACAGCTGTTTAGTCAATGGTTTTCCAACAGAATATGTGATCTAAGGGTCTTTTGACTTTGTATGTTTGTATCACTGTGTTTCTGGTGGGCTATAGTACTTTCCCTACTGTGTGTTGTGACACTTAATAGCTTGTGTTTGTTGCTAGGATGTGTGCCTTTAGTTTTTTTTCAGTACTAGATTAAATGCAGACACTACATTTCTGGAAATTTAATTATTTTATTTTGGATCAGATGTAATTGGCAGAATTAACCAATAGATGGATGTCTTGAGCTGATTCTACCTCCTTTCAGAACTAGTGCAAAATGATCATAACGAGGACAAGAAGCAACAAACCAACAGAAAATATACAGCTGAAGTCAATTATACCTCCATAATACTCATATATGGTTGGGTACTCAAATACCCAACCATTTACTAAAGAGAGGTGGAGCTACAGTTAAGAGTTCTCTGATAGAACAGTCTAGAAGATGTCTGAGGAAATAACAGTGATAAACTCTTACTATACACCAGATGAATTCAAATCAGTCAGACCCCTAAAAACTGTTTTATACAATTCTACTTCTCTCAATATTCATTGGCATTTTCAGTGCAGAATTATACAGTATGTCAATAAAGTATTACAGAAGATTAATTGCAATTTAGTTTATTTATAGCATGTTTTCCATTATTTCAGGTAGCAGTTATGAGGAGGACAGGACTGAAGTTTTGAGGGGATGTTGTTGCTCTCTCCTTGAACTACACTGGATATTATAGTACTGCTACTTTAATGTGGTACCAACAACACCCAGGATCAAAACCAGAATTCTTGCTCCTTGTCATGGAAGGAATGTCAAAGGAATCCACCCAAAATAGACACTCTGTTAGAGTTAATGAAGAGGTCCTCTCATTTGTTCACTTTTTAGATGTTTTAAGTGAGTTATTACAAGTTGTTGAACATTTCTTAGAAATTTACATTACATTAATAAATTCAACATTTCAATCATCCATGTACAGTACTTAGTGTAAATGAATAAACTCCCTTGAACCAGATGTCATTCTTAGATCAGGACTGACTGAAATCTTACTCTGACTAAAATTAAGGTTTGTGTCTATTTCTCTGCATATCCTGAGTTCTTAGTACTGTGTATTGCCCCCTTTAGCATCAATGACAGCATGCAGTCTTTTGTAATAGTTGTCTATGAGTCCCCAAATCCTTGCAGGTGGTATAGCTGCCCACTGATCTTGGCAAAATGCCTCCAGGTCATGCAATGTCTTTGGTTATCTTGCATGAACCGCACATTTGAGATCTCCCCAAAGTGGCTTGATAATATTAAGGTCTGGAGATGGTGATGGCCACTCTAGAACCTTCACCTTTTTTGTAGTAACCACTGGAGGATCAACTTGGCCTTGTGCTTGAGGTTATTGTTGAGAAGGAACGTCCAAGAGCATCCCATGCGCAGTTTTCTTGCAGAGGAATGCAAATAGTCGGTCAGTATTTTCTGATAACATGCTGCATTCATCTTGCCATACATTTTCACAAGATTCCCCGTGCCTTTAGAGCTCACACACATCAAAAACATCAGTAAGCTGACCCCATGCTTCACAGCGGAGATGGTATTCTTGTCACCAACCCATCCTATCTATTCTTATAGAATAATTCAATCTATGTAATTTGTATGATTGAACACATCATTCTGATGTACACATATCTGGCCCAATGGACTTCAGTAATGCACTATACTCAAACAAATGACATGGAAAGCATCTCTTTTGTACATTTCCCAGTAGGTGAGGAAATAGGTAGGCATGGTTAACTGCTTTGATGTGTCGCAGTGTTGGACATCGCAGCAATGAGAAAACCCACAGGGTGGTAGCTCTCCAGGAACAGGATTGAGTAGTCCTGTTCTAGACGGTCTGATAAACTGATTATGACAACAACCAGAGTGGATCTGGAGATGCTCTGCTTTAATGGCAGATCCTCATGCGTACTATAAACCTAATCTTTACCTTTTATATACTAAACAAACAACTACAGTATGGAAAATCAGTTTCAATGAACAATACAGAACAATGTATTAATGCAAACATTTTTATATGGAATGAATCCAATTGAGATCTGATTATGTTGTTTAAAATAGAATAACAATCATTCATCACAGGTATATACTCTGAATGGTTACACAGTGTTGAATAAAAATCTGACAGATCTTGCCTTAGAGAAATGTTTTTTTCATTTTGAATCTCTGTCCCTCTGGTGCTCTAAGTTAAAATCCAGTAAATGTTCAATAACAAACTTTTATGACTTACATTTGATGGGGACACATGCATCAAATCAGATTGGAGGATGTAACATGGTTGTATTCTGTAGCAGGGAGATGTCAGTATCAGCTCATATGTCAACTCTTCTGTATTTGGGGGTGGGGCTTAAAAGGCTGGAGTGAAGATAGATTCTCTAAACTACTAGGTAGATGTTTACTTTTTGGTTGAAACAAATCTAGCTGTGCACTTTCATTGCAGCTCCCAGTCTATTCAAAATGTCAGTCTCTGCATTTATTTTGCTTTTTATTCTTGCATGTGAGTAACCACTTAATTTTTAATTGTAGTATTTCAAAACAAAACAGAGTGGTGATGAGTTAAAAATATGCAATAAAATCAGTGTGATTTTGTATCTTTTGCAGGTGTCTGTAATGGTCAGACCATTGAACCAACAAGACATGAGGTTTATTCTCTGTCAGGGAGTAATGTTACTCTTTCATGTACCTACTCATCAGTAGTTTTTCTTCTATGGTATCGCCAGGATCCTGGATCAGCTCCTCAGTTCCTTTCACTTGTCATGAACAATGCTGGATCTGAGATACCGGACAGTAATCTAGATCCTCGACTTTCAGCCAAACGGAATAATGAGAAGAATCGTGTGGATCTGTATATTTCCTCTGCTGAAGTAACAGACTCTGCCCTGTACTACTGTGCTCTGACGCCCACAGTGACAGGAAACATACATACACTGTACAAAAACCTAACCTGACACAACAGAACATGGTGCATCTGAAGGTTGTTCGTTTTGACAGGAAACTTGCTGGGTAGGAATACAAAGCCTTTGTAAAGAGGCTGAGTTAAGTGAAGTCATTGAATTGACTTGGCTGTTTTCAAGAACATGTTCCTGTTGATTTTTTTCCATTATGTTGCTCTGTATATATTTACTTGATTTCAGCATGAACAAAACCCAAGCCCAAGGAGTTCACTGTAAACGTTTGAGATATAATTCTGTCGGAAATGGAAGTTTGAAACCTCCAGGACTCTGCCCAGAGCTGGCTGTCTAGCCAAACAGGTTAACCAGGTTAAGTGCCTAAATCTATATAAGTGGGAAACTATATTAATAATTAAACAGAAATAATAGAAAGGACAAATGAACAAAATAGAGGTAAGTTTGTGTCCCATTCCATATATGTGTCATTCCCTGAGTGCCATATCCCAAAGCCCCAGTAGATGGAGCCATATACATTTAGGTTTAGACAGTTATATTGAGCCCAACAGATCGATAATCCTCAATGCATGAATCAGAGCCTTTCAACTTCAGTTAGAAAAAGCCCTTCATCAGTGAGAAGCAAAGAAGAGCCAGGCTGAGGTTTGCAAAAGGCCATAAGGATTGGCCCGTAGAGAAATACAGTAAGGTCATCTTCCCTGATGAATCACATTATTGGCTTTGCCCAACATCTGGTCATCTAATGGTTAAACAGAGACCTGGAGAGGCCTACAAGTCACAGTATCTCGTACCCACTGTGACATTTGGTGGATGATCGGTGATGATCTGGGGATTCCTCAGCAAGGCAGGAATCGGGCAGATTTGTCTTTGTGAAAGATGCACGAATCAAGCCAAGTACAAGGTTATCCTGCAAAAACACCTGCTTCCTTTTGCTCTGAGAGCGTTCCACAACTCTGAGAATTGGCTTTTCCAGCAGGACTGTGCTCCATGCCATACAGCCAGGTCAAAAAAGCTGTGGATGAAGGATCAACAGATCAACACCCTGTCATGGCCAGCCCAATCTCCAAACCTGAACCCCATTGAAAACCTCTGGAATTTGATCTTGGCACAACCCATTAAACAAACTACCTGATTTTTTGTGACATGAGTGGACATTAAGTCTTCCTTTATGCTACTCCTTTATGCAAGCGAGTTTATTTATAAAGCACTATTCATACATAGAAGCAATTCAATGTGCTTTACAGTGAACATTTTAATAATGCAATAGAATCAAAACAGTCTGATTACTCAGCAGATTGTTACATTTACACAGAGGTTATTCCTATGAAAGCACCAGAATTTGCATTACAATTGATAAAAGATAGCAAGATATACATTTAATCACAAAATAAATCTAGAAGAGAAATTGAAAGTACAGCATAATAAGAAAACAGAATAAGAAAATAGACTAAACAGTGCTGTTATAAAAACATAGACTATAATACTCACAGTGTGGTTAAGTTTAAGAGCTCAGTCATAGGCACATGAAAAGAGAAGTGTTTTCAGCCTGGATTTAAAAACAGACACGTTTGGGGAACTTTTAAGATCTTCTGGTAGTTTATTCCACTTGTGTACAGCATAACTGCTAAACGCAGCTTGTCCATGTTTTGTTTGGCCTCTGGGCTCTACTAGCTGATTTGAGTCAATGGATCTAAGAGCCCTGCTTGGTTTATATTCTTTAAACATATCAGAAATGTACCTATGTTCTAAACCATTCACAGATTTATAAACTAGAAGCACCACTTTAAAGTCTATTCTGTAACTGATCGGAAGCCAATGCGAAGATTTAATAACCGGAGTGATGTGCTCTCTCCTCGTGGTCTTGTTTTGACATTCTAGCAGCTGCATTCTGAATGAGCTGCTGCTGTTCCACAGTCTTTTTGGGGAGTCCAATTCTTTCATTTTTGTTGCCAAACACAATAATCTTTGTTTAATTGTAAACAATTTTGGTTTATCCAGGTATTTATGTGCTCTATACAGTGACACAGAATCTATTAAGCTGTTGTCATACAGTTGAAGAGCCATATATATTTGAGTATCATCGGCATACCTGACTTACTGATAACAAATATTTAATTGACAAGATTTACTGAGCATTACAACACAAGATACATATTTTCTTAATGTATAATGGTCTTAATTTGCAAGAATCTTATTTGGAACACAGATTGATAATTGAAATACAGTATTATTTGCTGTTCAAAAGTCTGCATATCCTTAGCTCTTCATACTGTGTATTGCCCCCAATAGCATCAATGACAGCGTGCAGTCTTTGTAATTGCTGGGAGTGTGATTAGTGTTCAGGTTGTAAATATAGTAGGTTACTACTGCCGGAGGTGGTCACACAATATAAATTGCTGCTGTGGTTCATTGTGTTATGATAAGAAATGTAATTTCCTATTGAAAATGATCAAATAATGCTTAATTTTCATGAAAACACAGTCGCACACCATATTTTCCCACTTATTAAGCAATTATTAAGTTTGCCTACAAAACATTCTTAAAGAAAGTTCTCATTTCTCCACAGAATGCAAAGTATAGCACAGCCAAATGAAAATGAGAGCACTAGAGAAGGAGGACAAAAAGCACATACCTGTTGTTATGATATAGATAATGTAGAACAAATAAATAAGTTGCAAACGGCTTCCCCACATAAGTGATTCTGCTGTTCAAATTTAGACCCCAGGGATAAAAGGTTCAAGGAGACTTTATACATAATACTAATACAACTATAAAAGGCCCTTCATGACCATCCATGGAAAGCAGTCTGACAGTGGCCCACTGTGACAACAGGATATACAGCCCATTGCAAAAATTTGCATCAACCACATCACTTGTATGGAAAACACTGCAAGCCTAACTTTTGCGGTGGGTGTGACATTTGCAGAGCGATACTCTTCAATCAGTGACACGATGAAAAACCCAGGAGTTTGAACACACACAGACATTAGTGTGAAGATGGAGAATTCCGCCAGTGTATTGATCTTTCTGATAACGACTACGGGTAAGCCATGGAAAATGTTGATACGGTTTCATCTTAAAGTGAACATTACATTTGAATAATGACTAATTGTGTATCAATATGAAGAACCATTGGTTTCCATACCTTTTTCTTTTTGCAGGAGTGGTACATGTAGATGGTGTGACTCCTGAGAAGGGGGAGTACACAGCTACTGAAGGGTCACCTGTGGCCCTGACATGCACATATGAAACAAAGAGCAGTTACATCTACCTTTACTGGTACAAACAATACGCTAATCAGGAGCCTCAGTACCTACTCTTTAAAGGTGCTGGAACAAATAGGGATGAACATTTCTCTAGCAAAAGGTATAAATGTGTAACATCCCGAACGTCAACTACACTGGAAATTAAAGAAGTTACTCTGGCAGACACAGCGCTCTACTACTGTGCCCTCATGGACGCACGGTGATACAAAGACTTCAGAGCCTGTACAAAAACCGATGTCCTGATAAATATCTTGTTTTAGATTATTTTCTGTGACACTTCCTAACCACAGTATATTATCATGCTCAGAGAAGCACAGGCTTAGAAGATAAGATGTTTGGGGTTACACCTGTAAAGAGTAAAAAAACATTTAAGCATAAAGTAAATGTACAGCTGGAATAAATACCAGGAAAAATTGTATGAAGGCATATGGCACCTTCATACCATGAATACTGATATTGAAGGTGCATATGGCACCTTCAGTATCCATTCTATGTAGGCATACAGATCAGCCGTCCGTCCAATCTGGATGACCAAACAAGGAAGAGCTTGATCAGAGAGGCTACCAAGCAACCAATGTCAACTTTGAAGCAGCTTCAGCCTATAGGGTAAATACGGTTCAATTTTAGAGACGGGTCAGTTTTAAAATGTAGTATTTAATACAGTAATCCACCCAAGTAAAATGTAAGTTGTTTATGTAGCAAGCGTTACTGCTAGATTAAAAAAAAAAAGTTATATACTGTTGGAGTTAAGCTAACTAGTCTATTTTACCTTCATAAATACTCAGTCAATTTCTTCGTACTGCTTCCAGCAGAGTAGGAAACAGTAGTTTAAAGATTCACCCTCATCACACCCTCATTTCACAGAAAGTTAGCAAACATTAGTACAGGTACATAGAAGAGAGTGTTATTTGCATCCTTCAGTTTAGACATAGAATATATGGCAAATTTGCTTAAATGTACTTGATTAACCGTTATTTAACTAAAACTTTTCATATAGAAAACATGTGTGTTTATATAGCCAATTCATACAAAGGAGCAGGTAAATGTGCTTTACAAAGAAAAATAAATACAAAAATACAGTAGAATAAAAACCTAATAAAAAGAATAAAACAGAATAATTGCCATCCCATTGTTTGATAGTCCTGGCCTTTGTTGTTAATGAGAAACTGCATGAGATACAAATCAGTGACCCCAAAGAATGAATGCTTGCATTAATAAATAAAGTGTTTGTATTCACATTGTTTTCAATTCAAAACTTTGGGGAAGTGGGGACAAAAATAAAGATGTATTTCCTTTGCCCCTTGCAGGTTTGTTCCTGACATGGCAGAAGTAATTCTTCTGTTAAACAGCTTGCACGTCATTGACAGAGGGAAAGGCATCTCCTTTTGCCTGGTTCACCTCAAGGAAGATTTCCTCAAGTACACGTTGGGGATCCCGTTGGGCGGCGCATATTTGATACTTTAATGGTCCAGGCATTATGAGTTCAAGATTCCCAATCTCAACGCTGTGTGAATGGACTTGGACATTATTTTGTGGTGAATTGGGTAATACTAAGTCTAGTAACCAAAGTCTCTGGCACTTTTAGAAAGGATTGGTCAACGTTGGTATGGTTGTGAAATTCTTCCTCTTGGTAAAAGAAATTCTGCATTGTGTATTCATTGAGTCAATGTGGACATTGACTATGGGACACTTCAGGTTGTTTGCGACTCCAAATTACCACATTAAAATAATTATTTCACTCATCAAATAGGAAAAATACCAGAAATTCAGGTCCCTACACATCTTCATGGCAATGATTTCATTGATTTTCATTCAATTGAGCATATTAATTGCCTCTATTAAAACAGATGAATTGGAGAATAACTTCATAGATATTAATTAAAACAAACTAAACAAGCTGGCAACTCGTTGTTGTCACAAAGCTAACTAACTTTTTACCATCTAAACTCATGTCTACATGAATGGATCAGGTCCAAACATGACCAAAAATGAAAATAAATTAAGAGTAAAGCAATTATGATATGATAACCTCTTGGTTGTGATGTCGTTAAGCTTTTTTGTTAGGGGAGGACTTTGTTTGCATCCATCAGCTAGCTGATGTTTTTTGGCCAGCTTTACCAGCAATACAGACTATGTCCTGATAATAGCTAGTGGTTGTTTTTTACCGAAAATCATTTACATCCACCAAATGTTCGAAATGACAGTGCATCACTTGGTGATTACAGGTGATAGTGTAATCACTACATGAATAAACAAATGTACTGTGATGAAAAGAAGCGTATATCCAGATAGGAACAGTTAGGGTTGAGTGCTTTGCCCAACTGTGACAACTACGCCATCTGCTGCCCATCCTCCCCCTGCAGGAGGCGGGCCTCAGCGCTCGATGTCACCGGTACCCATCATCAACCCATCAAACCTGTTGTCTCGTTTAGCGCACCTGATCATCATCCAGTCATTTTCCCCAGTATGTATGTTCCCTGTGCTCCCTTTGTCTTTGTGTGTTATTGTCTCACTGCCGTGAGCAGAATTCAGCTGCGCTACATTAAAAGTATAGAAACTGACTGCGACCCCGACTCCTCAGTCCACTGCTCCTGTCCTCGTACAGCTGACACCAACACATATTATTCTCCTTTTCAGGCCTTTGATATTGTTTATGCTAAATGGCCAAATACATTATGCACTTTCAATAGAAAACTGATACATTTAATTATTTTAAGTAGTGGTACTGAAATGTCCTCATGACAATAACTGTTATATGATGTACATTACAACTAAATAAAAAGCACTTACATCTATTTCATTATTAAAAACCTTTCTAAATAGTGTTCTCATGTTTGACATCATAGCCTAGTAGTGTAAACCGTAGGTCAAGCAAACCCAAAACATGCAATCACTATGTTCATATAACTAAAATAATCAATGTTATATTTAAAATCTCATTTCTCTCAGCTTCCTATTGCCCTTATTTGTTACATTCAGAATTCTGAGATTCTGTCAGAACACAGAATTCCAAACTCCTTATGTCTCAATGATTTGGCTAGATTACAACGAATTAAGATAATTAAAGATTAAAAAAACACTATACCCATTTAGTACCATACTTGAGTATTGAAGGAAAGCAATGATATGGAGGAAGAAGAGAAAGAAAGACAGAGAAATGGAGGGTCTGGTGAGAATGAGAATGCTGATTTTGACTTGTACCAAGGTACAAGCTTGAGAGTATTATTGGAAAATGATTAACGCTCATTTTCCAGATGTTCCATTAGCAGAGAAAGAAATAATAGAAATCAAAATGGCAAAGCTAAACATGCAGAACATACTGCTGCTGGTCAAAATAGGTAAGTTGAAAAAAAACATAGCAATAGAAAGATAAATGTTGCTGGACAAGGTAGCAGAGGAGAAAATTGTGGGGTGTTTTTTTTGGAAAGGTGACCGAAGAGATTACAGCTATCACATTCAATAGAATAAATTAACTTTAAACTGGAGGAGTGATATTATTATCTCAGATTTATTTATAATACTATTTAACATTTAGGTACTATTTAATGAAACGCTAACTGAAAAAGGTTTCCATTACATGGGAAACTTGACAACAAACTAACTTTAATTCCAAATAATGTTTGGCTAAGCATTTGGTAACACCTGGCCCTCTGACCAAGATGGGCCAGTCCAATTATCTGACAAATTATAAGGGGTTTCTAAGGAACAAATAGACTAGGCTACTTTTATGACAGGTTGACAAAATAACACATTAGGTCATATTGTCACGATCGCAGGTCTGGACCCAAGTGCGGACTAGGGGTGAGAGGGATAGAGACAGGCGGCTAGGACGCGAACGGCGGGTGAGGCGTCTCACGTACCGGCGGCGATGGCACATACAAACGGCAGGCAGAGTAGTCGGGGACAGGCGGGAGGTCGGAATACGTGCTGACGGCAGAGGTACGGTCAGGGGCTGGGCAGAATAGTCAGGGACAGGCGAAAGGTCAGAGTAACGGCGAAGGACAGAAGTACAAGTAGGGCTCGGGCGGGATAGTCGGAAACGGGCAAACGGTCGGTACACGGAAAGCCGGAACAGAGAACTGGAGAACGCTAGATATGGCATGAGAACATGAACCATTGATCTGGCAGGGGTGAGATGGCAGGGAGTTGTATATGAATGGTTGGTGATTAGGTGACTGGGAACAGGTGTGTGAGTAGGTGATTGGTGACAGGTGTGTGCGTTAGGTGCGCACTGGGTTTCTGGAGCGCAGGCGCATTGTGTCTCCGGAGCGCGGGCGCCCTCTGTTGCTCGCTTGCGGAGGCGGGGACGTGACACATATTCTTCAAACAAGACATTTATATTGTAATATATATATATATATATATATATATATATATATATATATATATATATATATATATATATATATATATATTAGTTGCTCTATTAATGTATAGGCAATTTGTTTTGATGACCCAATCAGTCATCAGTAATGGTCATCATTGGGTCACCATTACTGATGACCCAATGATGTAGACAGACCAGGAAGTATTACCCTACAAGACCAGAATCAACAAGATTCCTCTACTGTTGATGTTGAGACTGTTGTTTCGTGGGTACTATTTAATGAAGCTGTCAGTTGAGGACCTGTGAGGTGCCTGTTTCTCAAACAAGACACTCTGATGTCTTGTCCTCTTGCTCAGTTGTGCACCTGGAAGTATGCTGTACCATTTAATAGCATGATACATAGCTGCGGAAACTGTCCTTTAAAATATACATTTATGGAAAAAAACTATTATAATCCAATTCCATGAAAATTACATGAAATTGCACCATTTATAATATAATTAGATTTCTCCAATGAAGACTTTAAATATTTTAATAAACATAATAAATAGCATAATAAGAAAGATCAAAGATCAAAACGTTGAGGAAATCTGGGCCCTCTTCCTGAAGTAACATGAAACTGAGTAATCCGGGGTGGAGGGATGACTGTCTTCTGACTGAAACATGTTCAGTTGTTCCTACTGAGTGCTTGCTGTTACAGTCATCACTATGTTTCTCTACCCAGTGTTTCTCCTCTCTGTACTTCCAGGTGAGTGATATGTTGCATCCTAACTGACCATTTAACAATAGTACTTTCAAAAAGGAATGTATTATTTGTATATTTATATATGGAAATTATAGTATTTTTATTAACATATTTCAACTAACAATGTTTATTTAAATAAAACGATTTTGCAAGTGGCAGTTATGAAATTGATCTGGGGAATGTGACCATTAGCAAAACAACAGAAAATATGAACTGGTCAAGGACTGTCTCTAAAGAAAGAAAGGTCAGACACCCTTTCTCTGTTCTGGGATGTAACATTATATTAAAACAATAAAGGAGTCAGCGCTCCTTGAATAGAGCTATATAAAATCTGTCTGTTTTGTACCTTGAGAATGTATTCACTTTTATGCTGCTTATAGAAAATGTTGTATCTGCTTACAGTTTTCTCTCCTGGTGATTTCCACAACGACATGTTGCTCTGACAGATACTTTTTTATATCTTTCTTTACAGGACTAACCACTGGTGCTAAAATGACTCCTGTACAAGATGAAGTGATCAACACAGTGGGAGAGTCTGGGACTTTGAGCTGCACATATGATACAAGATATGGATATACTTGGTTTTACTGGTTCCGATATTATCCTGATGAGGCACCTAAATTATTACTTTATAAAAGTGCCAAAATGGATGTTTATAGTGATTATCTACCCGATGAGAGATTTGAATCAACAACATCCTGGAGCACAAATGACTTGGTCATTAAACATCTAACCCTGGCAGACACAGGTCTCTACTACTGTTCAAGTGAGGATCGTACCCAGTGATACAAAGTGTATAAGAGGCTTTACAAAAACCTACAGATCAAAATGCTTTGTTTTTGTGAGGATCAAAAGTAAATAACCAAACCTCAATTTTATATCAAATGACAGATGATTATATCAGAGAATTGTGGTGACACCTGTGCTTTCTTCACATTACTTTCTCTTGTATTTACGCTCAATAAAAGGTATTTAAACAGTAGACTTTAATTCTATTTAGGATGGTATTGTTATGTCAGTTGGAATAGCAGTTTGGAATTATTACTGGTAGTTTCACCTGCTCACATTTCCCACTGCTTGGTGGTGTGGTATCGAAATTAACCTGAAGGGGCAACATGAAAAAGCACAGACCCTTGAATCAGTCTGTCATTCTGACTGACTCTTACAGAATCATCAACTGTAGGACAGAGGTCGGCCGAGCTCTTTGAAAGATAAAACAGAACTGTTCTGCTTCACTTATACACCTAAAACGTATACACATAATAAAGTGAGCATCATACTCATTTCTTATTAACAGCAGTTGATTCCTCTTGTTGGAGCTGTCAGGGGCTGAAGGGATCTGTAGACCTTACACATGCAGTGTGTAGAATAATTAATTAACCATAAAATATTATTTATATTTATTTTTCTCTATGAGATTGCTTACTGTAGACCAACATCTCTGACTAAATATAATTTGTGTTTTACAATATTCTGTTTGAATATTGAATAAATCTATGCTATTGCTTTTTGAGCTGTAGATTTGTTTTCACAGACCTATTTGTCTGTTCTTCTTGCTGAATATTTGATATGTCATTGCAACATAGAATGCAGAACATCATGAAGAGATACCCTATGAATGGAAACCTGCAGTCATGTCAAGGCACACCAAAAGCTGTTCAGAGTACCTCCAAACTTCCATTGGATTTTTCCACCTCTAAAGTTCCATTGCCATTGCCCATTATAACAGATGCACACTACCTCTTCAGTCTCCTGCTTCCACTAATGTTTCCGTGACTGAAGAAAAACAATTTCACATTATCAACAAAAAAGCCAAGGTCCCATTGCTTTGTAAATGTTGTAAACAAGAACCTGTCAGCGTACATTTCCAGGAAGCATTTGGAGAAAACATCACTAGGGTTTCCCATATAGACAATGTTTGTGTTTATGCCACAATTGGTATAAACGTGGTTCAGACAACAAGACATGGGTTTTCTGTGCCCATACATGTGATGCACAAAACTTGGGGCAGAAGACATGCCGTTATGTGTGAACTGGAGGAGTGCCGCCAATTTCAACCAATAGCTCAAAGCAGTGGTTTGAGTTTTAGCCGTTGTGAACATATTCGTGCTGTGGAATATTTCAGTAGCACTGGTGCTGAATGAATCAAGCCTCTCTGCTTTGGATGGTTCGTTCATGAGCAACTGCGAAGTGGGAAAGTTCTGACATCAGAGTGGGAGAAAACACCTGAATGCTTTTTGAGAGCTCCGAGAAGTAACTTTGTTTGGTTTGACATCACATTCGACATTGCAGCGTTTTGTGGTGAAAGATGAAATGACTTGCTCCGTGCACAAATAAGTCACTGTCTTTGTTTATTTAGGTCATTAGCGCTGATGATTGTGACGATGACCCCCATACTCCCATATTTCTACCAATATTTCTACCAATCACAATGTTTGTAAACATGTCCAAGACAAATCCAGTCATATATGGGAGTGTACATCATACATAATTTCTAGGTGGGACATGCTTTTACACACCACACCTTGTAGAGACACGGTGTGATAAACAGGTAAGCTTAACTGAATGTCTAACATGTCTAAATCAATATAATATGTAAATAAAAAATGCATCTGTGTATATGAATGTCTAGAGAAGCACGTTCAATAAGTTTTGGCAAGATTTAGTTTTTTATACATTCAAAAATTCAGTTTTTCTTTGTGTTGCCTCAGGGCAATGTTATGCAGCAAGGACTGCTTTTCATGGAGCAAAGCATGTTCCATGTAAGAACATGTTATTCTGTGTAATATTCTGGCCTTGTTCATTGTCATCACATCAATGGATCTTCACAGAAAATGGTCAAGATTCTAATCAGCCTGATAGGGCTATTCCTTCATTTTCTTATATCTGCTTTTTATGGTTTCTGAGCTGTTTTTATTTTGATTGCTTTTGTGTGAAATGCAGATTCTTCTACATGACTGTATGCAAGCTGTATTTCTTCATATCTCACAGCAGCAAAGACTAGGAGTGGAAGAGAGACTACCTAGGTGGTGAGCTCCCAGTTTTGCGGGTACAAATGGAAATTCTATTAGGCATTCTAAATGTGCAATCAAGGCAGATGTGCAGATGTCCACTTGGCCTGCACATCACACTGGCCGGTCACGAGTGACATCAAAGGTGCAGAGTTCCTGGGTGCACAAGCAATCCAAAGGTTTTGGGCAAGAAATGTAATGCAATCTTTGTTTCACCAGCCAAAGTAAACTGCTCTTTCTAGTTTCACATGGAACGTGTTGCCTGCTGAAGTAGCTGCTGATTACACTTTAAGTAATGGCACAGTGTTGTGGGATCTTTACTTTTATGCTACAGGTTAGTTATGTATCATATTGTGATATGAAATGTGTTTTTCTCAATAAATACCTTTTCTTTGTTTTATTACAACAAAATAATTGGAGGGGCTGGGTGGGCGGAATACTCCGAAAAATCATTTATACACGATAAGTGATCCTAGATAACCTAAGAAAATTACTGGAATGATTTCCTAATCTAAAACCTAAATGTGCACTGGAGAGGGCTAAGGATAAATTGTATACCACATGATTTCCAGTAGCACCAGTGTCTTAAAGCAGAAAATGAAGTTGCTCAATGAATCACGTTTTTTTATGGTAGTATTATAAAACAATCAATGGTCAATGTTTGTTTTTGCTTTCCAGCCCCACCCCAATTAACACATAATCCGCAGGTCAGTGGTAATTTTAGTTACACTGTTCTACTTAATGATTTTTTATAAAATGACTAGTGGTCTAGTGGTCAGAATTCCATGTAACAAGGAAAACAGGAGTTCATTCTTCCAGTTCGTTGGTGCTTCTAAACAAAAAATAGCTCCATCAAGTAGGAAGAATTCTATGCAGGTCATCTTAAAAAAATGTATTCATCATTTGGTTATTGTTCTAGAAGGGCTGGCCTTAATCTGTGGAGATTAAGACAATAGATATTTTAAATAGGAAACAAATAAAATCATATAATATGTTTTAATTGTTGGTTTCACGTGTGTGGAAACATGAAAACCCCTTCTCTCAATAGCTTGTCGCATCTTTATTAGCAGAGATAACTTGGAGTAAACGTCTCCAATAGCCTTTAATCAGTCCCTTACATTTATTTTGAGGGATTTCCGCCCACTCTTCCTTGCAGAGTGGGCAGAACCCGGAGGTTTGAGGGGTGTCTGGCACCAAGTGGAACACACAACATCTTTGATTGGAGTTAGGTCTGAATTTAGCCAATCCAATAAAGATATCCTCAGCCAATCATTGGTAGATTTACTTGAATGCTTTGGGTCTTTGTCTTGTTGGAGGACTTATTTTTGGCCAAGCTTCTTTTCTGATGACCTGACATTCTGTTCAAGAATCTCCTGGTATACCGCATAATTCATGGTTCCCTTAGTGACCATAAAGGTAAAAAATAAATAAAATGGAAGTCATGAAACCTTCAGGTTTGTCTAGGTGGTTCTTATTTTGACAGTAGAGGTTTCCTCTTGGCACTCCTCTCATGAATGCCATTTTAATTCCGTAAAAAAATGTGGGCATCTAGCAGATTTATTTAGACAAGTAAATACAAACTGCGCTACCAATCCTCTGCTGTCATCTAGTGGCCATTTGGTGTCATTACAGAGACTTTGGTGTCCTTACACAGACTTAGTTAAATTTGCATATCTCGTGTTCATATTCCATATTCTAGTCTAAAATGTCGATAAAGGCGTTATGATATCAGGAAAAGACATTGAAACTAATCTTTATCATGGTTTCAAAACTTTTTATCATACCATATCGCAGAAATGTTCTCCGTAGACAATCTCCTTTCCAATGCATTATTTTTCTAAATAATTTCCCAGAAGTCAGTTTTTTTGTGTTTTTATTGTAGCTGAAGGGGTTTGATTACCAGGACATGATGCCTGTTACATAAATGAATATAGGACCCAAAATGTCCAAGTAGTAAAATTTGGCCAAAATCACCTCAGACCCAGAAAGGTTTAAAACATTTATGCTTGATGATGTTTGCTAGCTGATATACAGCCACACACTGTTATGATAGTGAACGTCACAACAAGCACACACACAACTTGAGTTCCGTTTAAAATTTATTAGCACCAGCAGAGGAATATATCTCGAACGGCTTGAGTCGTGCCCAGTATATTGTATATTATCTTATAGTTGCGAATGCTACATTGCAAAGATTCAGCCATTACGAACGTTTTGTAATGATCTGGGCAGTGGTCACTAGCTACTCGCTAGTGACCACTGCCCAGATCACCATCTAGCACTAAAACAGTGATTATCAATATCTAACACTAAATCAGTGATTATAAATATCTAACACTAAAACAGTGATGTGTTGAGGTAATATTTAGTAATATGGCTAATATCTGTGGTAATGGAAGTTTAACATTTAAGGGACATCCCCTGAGCACTAATCTGCCTTGTATATATTGGCACTTAGAAGGTCCCTCTGGTCATGATAAAAACCTGCACTGTGTTCTAACTATTACACTGACATTTGGTCTTGATCAGTCCAATTCCAAGTCTTTTTCATGCTATTGTCACACAGCTGGGAGTTGTACACAGGCGCAGAGACGTGGTGGTGGTAATAATCCATAGTTTTTTAAAAGAAAGAAAACCAAAATGATAGCAGTTTACCGGGACTTGGGTGTTGGCTAAACAGCAACTACAAACCATAATGACCCACACAGCGTGTGTGCAAACATACACATAAATGTGTTCCCCAATTGGAGGCAACGATCTACACCTGCCTCCAATTGGGTAGACCAAACTTAAATAGAGATGCCTAGAGACACCTCTTTCTGTCCTGTCCTGACTATGGCCCCAGCTCAGTGCAAAGATGGCTAGGGGCATAGCCAGGACGTGACAGCTATTAACATTATATGAGCATGAATATGATTCTATAAATTAGTAATATTGATGGGCATCAAATGTTTTTACTTTTTCATGTCCATTTATATTAACATGTATATATATATATATATATATATATATATATACACATGTCAAATTGTACAGATTTTATTGAAAATGTCATTTTTGTAAATATGGGATCAATAGGATACTGTACGTTTCTACTATTTATGGGCACCAACCAAGTCCATTTTTGCTTGATACATGTCAAATGGCAGTGTTTCATTTTTAAATATATGTATATTATTAAATAAACTAAGCAATTTCTGTAACACACAAATGCTTTGTATCTCCTTCTTTTGTGCTTGAGCTTAATTTTTTGAAAATATTTTGATGTTCAAAATCTAGAACCAGTAAATAAATTCATAAAAACAGAGTGATCCAAGTTACTGTGTGTATGAGAGAGAGTGGTAATTCCATCGATAGGATCTTAATGGAATTTAGTACAGAGACAAAATTATGTTGGCAGAATTAACAGAATTAAGAGTTTTGAATTTTTGCAAATAGAGAGATGCGTCAAAAGCTTACAGAATAACCCTCTGAGGAATCTTTTAGGTAAATACAGGAACAGATAGTATTTATTAGGTAAAAGAGATGTTGTAAGATGTTGCCCACCTGTCTTACATAACACAGGTTTTACCCAAAGGGCGGGCTCTCCCCCCACCTTATCCTTCCTGCCCTAGGTGTTTACTGTTGTGTACATCCACAGGGGCCAATTGTCCCTGCTTCCCCCAAGGGCCACATTCCTAAGGAACAACGGACAGATAAGTCGGACAAACAGATGGTCAGAGTAAATAATGATCCTCTGATATTATGCAAACATGTGTCACAAACAAAGATCAGAGTTACATACCAACTAATAAAAAAGCAGACATTTCTCAAAATGTACATTAGTTCAAGAATTTCAATAACAGAAGAAAAATAATTTAGCTGCTGTTCTAAGGTAGAGACACTGAATAGTGTGTTTAAAAATTGAGACTATTGAGAACTATTGAGAAACTCCTGAATAATCACTTCTACCTCTAATCAGCAAGCATAGCATTAATTCACGCTCCTTTTAAATCAGGTCAGGGTTAAAGACACATTTTCTGTCATGGTCTATGCCACCCTTGAAATAGCCTTGGCCACCCTGTGGCCACCCCATGTATATAACTCTAGTTCTGCAATTGGTTGGTCAGAGTTAATGTACAGCACTAGGTATCCTGTCCCCAATGCTTTCACAGCAAACAGGCATAGTGTGGATCAACACATCCATACAGTATACTGATGACCAACATTTTGGGTCAACAGTATAAAAAAACAAACAAACAGACAACAGAGGTCCAGGACCTGAATCCAGGAATATCGTCATCAACTCAAAAGCAAGATGTCTACTGATTGTAAGTCCACCAGAAGAGGTCAGTACTGTGTAAATCATTCAGAATCAGAATTGCAGAGTTTCAAAGCAAACTGTTAATTTTTTCTGGTCCTTTAGAGCAGTATTTTAGGAAAAAGATATGAAAACATTAGAATTGTGGACTGATCATAAAAACAGTAGACTGAGCATTATTACATTACTAAACAAATACACAAAAAAGTTGCAAGAATTGTCCAGTTGATCGTTGTGTGTTTATGTGGGGAGGGGTTATAGATTTGTCCAGTTGAGGGTTGTGTGTTTATGTGGGGAGGGGTTATAGATTTGTCCAGCTGAGGGTTGTGTGTTTATGTGGGGAGGGGTAATAGATTTGTCCAGTTGAGGGTTGTGTGTGTATGTGGGGAGGGGTAATAGATTTGTCCAGTTGAGGGTTGTGTGTGT
>JACXGJ010007012.1:0-30000 GCA_016801105.1 Esox niger | reverse complement strand
TTTTACCAAAACCGAGGCAGGATGACTGCTTTGTTATTATATCATTTAAGGACTCTGGTATGAGCCATATTTTACCAATGACAAAAACAATTAGATAAAATACATTGCGAATTTAATTATTTGACAGATTTTTGTTTTCCCCATAAAAATCTGTCGCAATAACAATTTGTTGAAGCAGAATGATTGCATTCA
Organism: Esox niger; assembly: GCA_016801105.1. Lineage (NCBI taxonomy): Eukaryota > Metazoa > Chordata > Actinopteri > Esociformes > Esocidae > Esox > Esox niger. The sequence continues at coordinate 29,808 of JACXGJ010007012.1, read as the reverse complement.
ATGTAGTTTTTTCTCTCCAAATATTTAAGTCCAATAAGATAGGATATGACTCAATAAAAACACTGATAAAACCTATCCAAATATTGAACAGAAATAATGGAACAAAGCCTGGCTCCTATGTTGTAAAAGTGGCGAGACTAGAGACCTAAATACAGAAGGGGTTGTATACCAATAATGTCATATTGATGGAAGTTTATTAATAAAATCTTAGAGCGCTTGTGACTGAGTTCCTTGCTTGTTTATTGGCTATTTGGTGGGCTGAAAGCTGTGTTCATTCAAACAGGACTAGTAGGTGAGAGATTTATACCCTTTCCATCGTGGCATAGGCTCATCCTGGGGGTCATCTAACAATGACACATCGTTGTTCTCCTTTGACCAAAATGGGAAAGATCTCATCACCAAAACATGTGCACAATGTCCCTACTTCTGTGTCCACAAATAATATCAGTGTTCCTAACTTTGTTATTATGCACAATCATTTCTGTAGTTTATGCAAATCTTGTGTGCAGATTGTAGAAAGATGAGCATGAATTATAAATGGATCAAGGATAGAATCGGGATCAGGAAAGAAAAACGGGAACATCAGGAGTACACAAATAAAAGAGAGGTTGAGTTGGTATAAAATGGGAACATCTGGATTACACAGAATATAGAGTTCGAGTTGGTAATATTTTCATTTCTGTGTCATGCTTCAGTTGTCTCTCATAACATATTGCAGTAATCTGTGTCTACTGTTTCAAACATTGTATGGTATGGAATGTATATACCACAACCTAGAATTTCCCATTTTGTAATTTTAGGTGTGGCATCTTCTGTAACATCCCTACGCCGGGTTTTTAACCAGAACATTTGTTTGGAATATGGCTTGCACAAGAAGGGAATCCCCACAGAGAAGAGAACAATAGCTCCACAAACAAAAACATCTTCATTTCCCCGAACCTTCCTCAGGGCTGGACTAAGGGAGGTGACTTTTTATAATGGCATCCATATTCATAACAGCATCTCTGTTGGCTTCAGCTCTTGGCCTAATAAACATAAAGCTTTAGATGAGTCCTGTTCTAAGGGTCCTGTCCCACTCCATTAATTCCTATAACCATTAAATGTCACGTAGACATCAGGCTGGAATGCACTTGCATCTTGGAGGTAAAATAGTGCCGGAAACAATGCAACCAGCCTGTAAATATTGAGTTGAACCAATATGTTTTCATTAGTCACAGTAATGATTTAGTAATCCATGTGTTTGTTAGTCACTTGTTGTTCTATTGAAATACAGCCAGCTATATCTGGCTTGTAGTTAACTGGATGTACTACAACTCAGCTGTTGTGCCTCAACTTGGTGTGTGGCTCACTAAACGGGGCAAACACATTCAGATTGAAATCCTGTTATGGCTTGTCAGTGAGGTTTCTTCACTTGACAACATATAACTGCGTGATGGCATGTCGTTTTTCCTCAAAATGGCACTGCATGCTCTATTTAAAGGGCTGTGCCAAAATAATTTATTAAAGTTTACTGACTAAGGCCTATATAACTACCCATGGTCTACTGTAGTGTAACGGTGAACTAGAGGTTGACACTTGATACCGCCTAAGCTTAAAGCAACTTGTTTGGTTTAAATTATAGCTCCTTTGAAAAAACTACTGATTGTACTTCCTACAAGGCCATGGTCAAAGGAAAAGTCAGAGCAATGTGATAATAATGTATCTATTCCCATAACACAAACACTGACAGAAAGTGAGGTGTGGAAACCATTAGCTGGACCCTGCCTACAATCTGAAAATACTGCCACAGTGCAGTATATGTTTCATGTGAGAAAAGTCAGCCTGAACAGATTCAATTGTCAAGTTCTACATTTAATGACGCAGGCAAGCTTAATTCAGTTAAAAACACTTCTGTCAAAACCAGTCATGGCAGAATGAAAGCATGGGCTACATGTTACTACATGAATGACATTATCTTTGTCAACTGCACTCACTGTCCAACCGAAATGTAACTTAAAGCACCTCCAGTTCAGATTAAACTTTAAGGTGAGTTATAGATCACGCCAATATTCTATAAATGTGCCAATGTTGATAAATTGTCAATTATGCTAATAAACACATGTAAAACATTTTAACATGCTGTTTTCAGAACATACAGTGAAAACATCAACAAACCATGATATGTATATTCTAAGTTTTGTGTGGAATCGCTTCCATGCTGTAGGTATACAAACGGGCAGTGGTGTCTGTGTTTTTGCGGGAGCAGGTGTGTGTCTGTGTCTGTGTCTGTGTGTGTGTGTGGGTCTGTGTTTGCGAGTACATGTGTGTGTTAGTGTGTGTGTCTATGTGTTATCCCCCTGGCTCCTGAGCCACAGCCTTGACACGACTCGTTCTAAGAGCTGCATTCACTAAACACGCACGAGGCCCTAAGTCTTTTACTCAGAAGGTTGGCTGGGCTGCCTGTAACATCAACAGACTGAGTGCCGTCCTGCTGTGTTGTTACATGTTTTGAAGCACTGGGAATATGCTAAAGGGGCCGGGCTGTGCAAGGAAGGGGGAGAGTAGACTGAAAATGGAGAATGATGAAGACTGGCTAGAGACATGGAGAAAGAGAAGAAAGCTAAATGCATGTGTTTTTTGTCTCTGATCCATATACACAGAACAAACCTGATCATAGAAGCCCTCCTCTGTGAAAACCACAATCCTGTTGAACAAAAGCTTCTTTCTCCAGGGCTTTGGTGGCTTATGTGACACTGGCTTAACTGTCTTCTGGTGTGTTAATGGGCTGAATTGACATGACTTTTAGACATTGTTATTCAGCCTATGTCAACAAAAAGAGAAAGGCCAGTTCATTGCCTGCTATTTATGAGCACCAGAGAATGCACATTAGAGGGGTAAAAGTTGAAGACCATAAGGACAGAATATCCTGAATATAACGGATTCACCTCTGTTTAAAATCTAAGCACAACTACATTTTGTTGCTAAATTATATAATTGAAAATCACCTTTTCAGGGGGGACACCAGGTGTTTTACTATTTATGTTTGTGAAAAACAAATCCTGGTCTTTATTTTGACAGGTAGTTGTAAAATGATATCTTTTGGTCTTTTAGTACTGAATCTAGATTAACTCGGCCGTTACAATTTCTGTTGAATTGGCACCTTGCAAATCTCAAAAGAGGTTTTGACTCTCTTCTAAATGTGCTGGGTGAAACTGACTCTAGACCAGCTTTAAAAGTGAATGACCATGTGTAATTTCTTGGCTGTTGGAATTGGAGTGGTATATCAGCAAGCAAGTTATTTAGTCCATCAAATGTAGTAGTTATATTGCTTTGGCAAAGCATATAAAAGAATCGTCAATACCAAACACATTGCCACAGAAAGGGATTATACAGAGAAGATTAGCATGGCCCCTATCTGAAGCACTAAGTTTGCTATTTTTACTTAAGTTATTTAAGATAAGTCATTATCTTAAGTGCATACCGGTAGTGCTAACCTTTTTATTTTTATAACCTGCTAAATCTCACAATGAATTAGCTAAATTGGCAAACTAGTGGTTCCTTAAACACAAACAATAAGCAATGGATGTATCCCTGTAGCACTTCAAACCCTTTTATCTTCCTCAAAATGTATATTTATGAACAACACTGACAACATTCTTCTTAAATGAATTTTTTATATGAATGACAACTGCTTGGAATATCATTAAAGCTCTGGCAGGCTAAGAGACACCAGATAATGCAGACCATAATGTAAAAAAATTAGAAGAAACGGTCCAACAGATCAGAAACACTATCCAGAAGAAAGGTGTGAAGGTAACAAGAAAAACCATCTGCATATAACTTTTCCAGCAACACTAGAGGCCTGACACCAAGGTGCAAACCAATAGTCTGCTTTAAAAAATGGATGGATTGCTAGGTTAGAGTACCAGAAGATTCTGCTGAGTTCTGGAATCTTTTTTTGTTTAAATAAGATCAAGATGCACCATAGTGGCGAGAAAGGTTCTCAGTATATCATGTCATCTGTGAAAGGTGGGGTTTATTATGTTTTGGACATGCATGGCTTCGACTTGAACTGACTCACTTTTCTTCATTGATGTAACTGCTGACAGCAACGGGAGAATCAATTCTGTAGTGTAGATAGACATCTTGTCTTCTCAGATGCCACAACGTGCCTCTAAACACATTCTACTGCTATTCATTATGCTCCAGGACAATGAGCAAGGCTATCACATGTTGAAGACGACTGATGACAAAAAATCGCTGAAACAAGCAGGAACTTAAGATGGTTACAGTAAAGTAAAATTTGGATGGGATTGGCACTCTGTACAAAACATTCTATGATTTCTAAATGGTTTATCTAAAATGGTTGACAAATAACCTCAACGAAGTCAAAGTCTGTAGCCATTGTATCATTGCTGGAATACAGAGGCAAAAGCTAAGTGTTACTGTCCAAAAGCTTTTGGGGTTCACTATCTTTTGCAGACTGACCAGATAGTTTGAGTGTCAAGTCTGTGTATTGTTGTATGGCCAACAACCTTCCTAGAGACCACAACTAATTCTCTGCCATTTTGAGTTTGAAATGTAACTATTGTCAAAACATTAACGATAGAAACCCTTGAACATGCAGCAACACTATCTACTTGAACCAAGGTAGCGTTAGGGTTATCATTTAGGATGATAGTAAATGAACCAGTTACAATAATCACATCACTTAACCTGTTTAACCATTTTTGGTGAAGAGGCATCCTTTGTTAAGAACATCTGACCATTAACCAAAAGGCTGCTAGGTTGATATGTGCCGGCAAGGTATAAAAAAAGAATTCCTGGCAAAATTTGCAAATGATAGATACCAATGATAATCTTTGTAATAGTTTTAGGCAAATTTAAAAGTCAAACCACTAGATTTTTATCATTTGTCTGTCTTCACGAGTGACAGGCCAACCTTGCACCACAAAGACTGATGAGCAATATTCCTGGAAATGTGTTGCAAGATATTATTTTTTTAAGCCAGTAACATCTCCCCCTTGTTCTGGAATTAACATTGCATTGATCAGGTAGCAGCTGGTAGATTGCGGTGCTGATACGTACAGCTTATAATATTGATTTCAGTTTGAGGTGGAACATGAAAGAAGTGCATCAACTTTTAGAATTGTTAGACAAGCTCCTTGTAAGTGGTCTGAGGACTACTAGTAGTGTTACAGTATGTTACTGGTGAGGAAATTACAGACATTCCACCTGATGACACAGCCTAGCCACGTAAGAGTTACGATCATGATGATAGGGTAGCAGGTCTAGGTAGCCTAGCAGAATGTTATAGCCCGTTGGCCAGGGTGTGAGATGAAAACACATATACTGTCTTACCTCCAAGCGATCTTTAACTAGCTTACATCACCTCCGAAATCTCTGGTCTGGTACAATGCTTTGTCATCCACTGGGGTTAACCGGTTGTGAGGGCTGAACAAAGTCGAAATTGACATTTATCAACCAGAAATTGCTATTTGACCTACGATATAGATCCTCTTCGGGATGGCTCAACATCAACAGTCCCGGGTCGGGTGTTGCCACATTGAAGCAGGGTCAGAATTACAAAATGGATATCACAAAAATGTGGAAGAAAAATGTCCTTTTATAATAATTGCATGGTAACCAGTTTACAATAGTGATATGGCATCTCAGTTTCTGGTATATTGTCAGTATACCACATACCTCTGCGATGCATTTTGTGTAAGTACTGTACAGCTCTTAACCAGTATACTGGCCGTACACCTAACCACACCCCCTTATAAATTGCTTAATGCATTATTTGAAAACAATGTGGAAAGCAGCATTACTCTTGTTTTTGAAGAAGGTCTTCAGTGCATAAATTGACAGGATCCTTGAGGAAATGTGGATGCTGTGATAGCCATGGGTAGGGATTCGGTGTGCTCGGTTAAGGCAACTGTTTATGTAAGCAGCCGGACGAAAAGAAAGCTTGGGAGACTTGGAGGCTGGGGCAGAGTGAAGCCTAATCCGTGAAATTATTTGGGATTTTGAGTTTTTTTGTATTGTCGGGCTGTGTTAAGAAGACTGTTGCAGCAAAATATTCACTTCACATTCATCTTCACAACTTCACAAGTTGTTTTGTCATAAGTAATGTTTTAAAATCTGTTTCCCATTTTGTAGAAATGGACAATCTTACCTAATATTTAAATATTATTTTTTTGGGTCGAGAAACAATCTCTGTTGCAAGATACCTGGTTCACATTATACTTGGCCTAGCATTTCCTAATACCTTCATACAGAGGAGTTAGCTGAGGGATGTAATATTGAACAATATTGTGCCAGTGAAATTGTTAGTTCAATGGGAAAAAAGGTGTATGGAGGTTTCCAGGACACACTGGATGGAAATACCCGAGAGTACAACGTTGGATTAGTTCCAGTAGGATTTGCCAGTAGACCTGTTCACTATATCAACCTCCCCCATTGAGCTGATTATAGCAGAGTCTGACTTTTGAATAGGGATGCAGTTGTCTGGGTATTATGATGTATAATCCAACGTGGGCACAGCATACAAAGTTATAATCACCCAAGCTGGATCTTGCACCAAAGATTAGAATAATTGTAATTGGTTTAGGGTCAAAGAGCAACACAAGCAAATTGCTTTCAAATAGTCAACCATGAGTTTCTGTGTGTAAGGAATGCCAAGCAGCTATCTCACTTTGCAGAGAAGTGGGGACATTCCATTGGTTCATGGAATTTGTCACTTTTGAACCTGTTTCATTTTCAAATGTCTGAGGTAGACAGAGTTTGGTTGTTTTGCAAGCTCTGTATAGTCTTTGGACCGCAGGTATTTACTTACAGGATATAAGGTTCTCCTGGCCAATGTACACCTAGTTCTGAGTTTTGGCGCAAACGTTAGGTAAAACTGAAAAAACATGGAAAGTTAGACTTCCAAAATGTTTAACAGGAAACATTGCATCTGTTGAGAGGCGTTTAATCCAAACCTCACTTCTCTCAATAAGAATGCTGTTATGCCACTGGTTGGACTGTGGTGTTAGCTGTTTTTGTAAAAATACTGACAGAGGTGTGTTCATGTTCTTCATATGTTCTCTCTAGCTGCCAACTCCTAATCTGTGTATGTAGTACATTGCTATTATATAGTATAACAGAGTCACAGAGATTACAATTTTCCCTTCAAAGTGGTGAACAGACTGGTAAAATAGTTAAGCATTAGTTTGCTGAGAATACTTAACATTTCTGAACTTTGTTAGCACTCAATCTGTTTGTGTTTTCATTTAAAAAGTATTTGCCAGCAGTCTAATATTTCACTGTTAATTTGATCAGATATTTTTGTGTGTTGTAGTAATGTGTATATCTATAGGAGTTTGAGAGAAAAAAATTTACACCAAAGTTTCATTTGTTAGGTGTGCTAGTTAATCAAACATGCAATCTTAAAAAAATATTTGTCCCTCTTCAAACCAGAGAAAGAGATAATTAGTTCAGGTGTTTGAAGACTAAAACAATCAGGCCTGCAATGCCCAATATAAATCTAATTTACTTTGGCAATATAAAACGAATTACCTGTGGCTATGGTGCATAGGTCATTCCACCAAAAAATAGCAATTTGGATGTTTAATTGTTTTTACTGTAGTACTTTTTTTGAACACACCAGGACATGAAGGTAATTAACTTCCAAGACCACATCCAAGAAAACAACCAGTTAAGTGGAGTTTACAACTAACCATTGACTGATAATTTTTCCCTCCCTCTAAATTAGGAACTTCCTGAAACTGGTGAACACATTCGACTACTTGAAGAGCTCATGTGCACAAGGGATATCACGGCCTTCTGCACATTGGCCTGAGGTTTAACTGCACATTTACATGTTAACAAACAAGTTAGTTTGATGTCCTACCCAAAAGAATTAAGAGCTTTTAAGGCTGAGAACTGTCAGAGCACATGAACTTTAAGATAGCGGGTGTCAAAATCTGTTTTCCTGTGCTATTTGACATGGGATTACTCCATTTTAACAAACTTATTTAGTGCCTTATGTGTTGGCATATTAAACATCAACCAGCTTATAAGGACTTGGAAAGGGAAATTCACCCGTTTTTTTAGTTGTTCAGTAAAGGGAGATTTATTTCACTCAATGCATTAATTTACTACCTCTTGTTCTGAATTTGAGGCTTATTGCTGTTATTTTAGACCTGAGACTTTAAATGAGGTACATTTGCGACTGCTAGATATACAAATAGGGTGTTTATTGATAGCTTTAAAGTGAGTTCTAGTTACAGCTGCAACACAATCAGATTGTGAAATTCTTTCCTTGACAGCTGCGATGCTGATGAGCACATAGTTTAGGAATTGCAGAGCATTTCTAGAAAGAACAAATCATTTGCAAGTTGCATGTCACTAATAAGGATGTTGACAGGTTTTTTCCGGCCTGTTTTTGTGCGTACACTCTCACATTCCCTTTAGAGAGATCTATGGGTCCACATCTATCAGTAATGATACATAGAGAGAAGGCATTGTTTTAACTATATATTTAAACTGTCCGCATGCTGTGTCATTAGCTTATGGGAGAGGTATAGGTTTTAGATTTTTATTAAAGGGCAAGTCGATTATTGTTCTCTTTTAAAAATGACCTGGTTCAAGATATTCATCTGCAATATAAGACGATACACAAACCAAGATGGTAAAAAAACACTACTACAGTACAAACATCCTACAACGACAACGAACTTTCAGTAACAGTAATTACACTCGGACAAACACGTTCATGGAATCAGTTCCTAATTGCTAAATATTCAGAGGGTCATGGGTCGTTTGACAAGAGAATGGCCTATTGCGGCAGATTGCATAGCAGTTAGAGAGAAGCGACATGGTCTCCCATTATTTTTGCCCCCTGCACCAACATTTCTTTCCTCTGTCATTGTTTCCATGAGAGGGTTTGGAATTAAGTTGAAGTGAAATGTTGGTTGGACAGTTGTGTACATTTGACCTGAAAGTAACCTTAAATATAATCCGAGCATATCACACATTTACTCTGAGCAAGGGCCCTAATGCATGAATGTGAGTGCAGAGAACCGTGATAAGCCGGAAAGATTCCCTGTTTCTCAAGCCCCAGACATTTTGATGACTGAGTTAAGACAACCAGACCTAGGTCCTGTGGTCCCTGCCAACAGAAAGGCTTTGTTTTCAGTCAGAGGAGTGGGTGACTATAAAACAACTGCCCCCTGCTTCACACTCTAACCATGATCACTTCAAACAACCATCTTTAAAAAAAAGCAAGGCATTGTTTGGCTTACCATCAGTCTACAATTGGTCTTTGTCCCAATCAGTCATGTGAGATCTGCTTAGGAAATTGTCAAGGAAATGTTACAGGCTTCAATATCAGGTTTCATGTCTTATTATTTAAATAATTTTCAGAGAACGGGATTGTTTTTTCAACATTACCAAGTTGAATACTCTTGGCACCACTTTTGCATTTCAGACATTTCAGTTTGGTGTCTCATCTGCAAGTCATAACTAGATTCTGTTGAAGTTTACAGTGAAAATGTAATTGGTCATACTTTGGGCCACTACAAGACACAATGTAACCAAATCCCTTTTTCATAATGTTGTTAATTCAGAGAGCATCTTAGACAACCCCTGTAAGCTATGCACTGCTAATTCTCTAAAGACCCTGCAGTCATTGTATTGAAACAGCTATACCCTCAGATCCAGCATGTGTCTGTTTGTGTGTGTGTGTGTGTGTGTGTGTGTGTGTGTACGCCAGTGTGACTGGATAGAAAGGAAAGGATTTATCAATAGGAAGAGGCTATACGAGAGGTTATTTGCAGAATGCGTAATCCACGGGGTGAAAATGACAGTGAGTAAGAGCTGAGCAACACAATTCATCTTACAAAGTTAAACCTCAGCCTCTTTTAAAAGGGCTTTTTTATTGGTACCATTGTAGGGGAGCTGACTGATGTTTGACTAAGAGGCAATAGGGTGAGTATCTAGGGAAGTGACTAAGGCAGTCGCTGAGTTGGCCAGTGGTTGGAATCACAGAACTGAATTTCAGTTGGGATACCTGACATTCCCCTTCAGTTTGCCTAGTATTAGACTGTTTTCAGTCTGGCCTGTTTCAAAGTTGAGAAAGATCAGGTTTTACTCTCTAGCACTGTCTGACTACAATGAATTAACTGCAGTTTTTATGAATACAGGAATTGATCATTCCTGTGTCCTGGCTGTTAAGGGAGATCCCAGCGTTCCTTATGTGTGCAGCGTGGCTCAGCTCTAGGACACTTGGGAATGTTGCTAAAACCAAACCAATAGGGAATTTCCCGAATGCCAAATCACAGCTGCTTTTGCTTGCTGGAATATGTGTGAAATGTGTGGGTTTCTCTGTGTTTGTCATTTCCCCCCTCCTGCTTTTCCAGGCATGGGTTTCTAAGAACACTGGTAAAGGAAAGGAGAAATGGCATGTGCCAACAGTGTGTGTGTCCGTACTGTATGTGTGTGACAGTGTGCGTCTGTACTGTTGTCTGTGTGTATGTATGTTCTGTATGTGTGTATGTACCCTGTGTTTCTGTTAGTATGTGTGTCAGAGTGTGCGTGCGTGCATGCGTCCGTGCATGCATCTAAGTTTACAGGCTGCTGTGAGTTTGTCTTGCCAGCCTCTGCCGGCTGAACCGCCCCCTCTCTCTTCAGTCTTCCCCTCCAACTTCCTGTGGGACTGCTGAAGAGGAGGATAGTGTTAGCTGTGGAAGGGGGAGAGGAGGGGTACGACGGGGTAGAATGTCTTTAGCCTAAAATGAGACAATGGCCAGAATGTCTGGAGTGAAAGAAGGAAAGGAGGCAGTGGGCAGACTGTTGATAGTTTTGAGAAGCTGGTGGGAAAATGATTGAACTTTAAAGGTAATGAAGGATAGGGATGTTAAATCTTAGGTGACTAGTGGGATGCAAAGGGATTTGAATACCGTAAACGGGGTAAATACAGTAAACACAGCACATTCAGATGGGGTGTGCAAGGTATGGTTTGGTTTATGACGTGAGATCGGATTGATTGTAAGGCCCAGATTGTATTGCACTCTTCTATATGAATAAGCTTCGGGAATTGATAACTAGAACAGATATGTATAGCAACTGGCAAGCTAAAACAAATAATTCTTCAGTTGAGAGAGATCAGTGTTTTGTTAATTACAGCTCTGCAATAGGGCAATTCAATGCAAAGGTCCGCCTCAGGATTAAAGAATGAAATTAACAATTTCCAAATAAAATGTTATACTTATTACCGTTAAGGTCCACAATAGGGTAGATATTATTTTACTATGATATTTAGATCCTGTATGAATTTGGGCCAATATAGAGAAGGTGGCAAAATCTGAAATAAAGCTTTTCAGTCATTCATATTTATTGGCTTTTAGAAACGGCTTACTTGTTTCTCCATGCTCCGTCACCTGTCGATCTTAATAAGCTTTGCAGGAGCCCTAGCCCCCTAAGAGAATTGTTACAGTGGGATGGAACCAAGAAATACCTGTTGACTATACCTTCCCAGGCAACCATGGGGCTTTCTCACCTTCTGCCAGTCAGTGACAGTCAAGGCTCAAACCTACACTGTGTTGGTCATCTTAAATCCCTGCACCAGCTGGTAAGCCTCTGTGACTGACCTTTTGCTGACGTGTTAAAAGAAAAAACAAATGCAATGACACATTTTATCATATCTTACGATCAGCTGATAAGACTTCACAGTAGTTTTGATTTTGTGTACAAATGTCATACCCGTAACACTGCAAATGCCCAATATTGATGAGGCCTTGACAGAGCACAGTTAGTGTTACTGAGTGCTCCATTCACAGTTATTCCAGATGGGTGTCTGTTGTGATCAGGGATCACTGTGGATTTTAGGAGAAAACCAACTTGAATCCCATAAAAGGAACATATTGTACATTTAGACTTTTTTTTATCGATACATGCTTACGCAATATCAACCAATTGATCTGTCAAACGTCCCAAATTAAGGTGAATAGAAATACATGACTTCATCTGATGATGTTGAAACACTTATCCCACCCAAACCACAAATATGATTTATATGATTAGATAATTAAAATATATGAAAACAATATGTGAAGACTTTTCTTCTGTATTTTGTATTAAATCAACCAGACATTTGTTGATGATATATATATATATATATATATATATCTGCAGTGCTGTCTCCTGATAGGCTTTCTGGCTAGGTAAATGTTAATCAGTGGCTATGTAGCCAGAAAATGTCTACACGCTATAACCAAAGTACATATCAGCATGCGAAAATTAGTCAAGTTGTATGTGAATATAGTGGACAACAAAACACTGAATGGTGGAGACAGTCAGGGAAAGGCACAAAGTGCTTTACTTCATGGTAGCAGGAGGAAAATGTGTATTAATTTTAGTTACACTATTAAACGAAATATATACTTTGTCACGACTATATAGACTGATGGATGTGTTCTGGAAAGGTGTGCCCATACCATCTACTGGCTGATTGGGCAGTTTGTCTTTATGTTTTCCAGAATATGTAGATGCGTTACTACATAATCTTCTAATGTGACCGTTGGGTCATTTTGATTGTCAGGTGATATAAGGGGTAATAAGAGTTACTGATTATACAACAAAGTGTGTGCGCTGAGTCTATTCCTGTGGAGGCACAGCATTCCACCACAGGGTCACTGATGTCTGACCCTCCAACTACAGATATTTGCTGTGTCTCAGTGACTGTTGGAGAACATGCTGTGTTAATACGTTACAGTAACACTCTTCAGCTAGGGTAAACATGAGTCTTTTGGCCTTTATTTGGTCTCTTTTCCCTCAGCTTCTAAAGGCCTGGCCGCTCAGAACACTCCATTTTCAAAGGTGTTTACTTTCAGCTCAAACTCTAAAAGCTCTTCCAGTGACAAGTCATGGAGTTTGTTGTTCTCGCATGACTTAATCTAGTCTGAGGACCAGTCTCTTGACACTTTTTGCTCATTGACACGACAGGGCGTGGAATGTAAGTTAAAGAGACTGGTACTCAGGCAATACTTAATCTGATTTACAGATAGATTAACACAGTTTCACTTGAACACAGCAGGGATCATTGTCAGTCATTCAAAGTAATCAGTGGAGTTTTCCTAGTGCAGATAAGCTATACTGATGTTTCTTCCTCTCTGTAGGCAGCCATTAGACTGTCCTCTCTCCAAATGCAGTATGTAACATAGCTTCAGGCACAGTGGTTCTTCAACATCTGGCTGGGTCAGACTTTGTTAAATCACCTTCCTTCCTTTACAGAGCTAGAACATTCTCCTGGCCCTACTGGGACAACAATCCTGACAGCATCTGGGTTAGCGTAGCTTCGTAGCTCATTTCTCAGCCTAGCTCTGACGGCACTGACCCCATGCTAAGAAGAGCCCTCCTGAGAAAGGTCAGAGGGGCCTGCCGTGTATATGCATCCATTGTGGGTGGGTTAAGGGGAGGGGTAGGAGTTATATCCGCCACCCTCCACTCCTTTTGCGGGTTCTTTTCTTCTGAGATACCCCATTTGTTTTCTCAAAGGAATTTATGTGCATCTCCCACACAGTCGTCCTCTGGCCCCACAGTACAAAGGACAGGATATCAGGAGGCCGCAAGTCACACAGGGAGGGAACTTCTCTGAAGGAAGGTTTTGTACGATCCGTACCTGTGTGTGTTAACTGCATTACTAAGGCTGGGTATTATCTTTGGAGTCATTGGAATCGGGATTAATCCCTCACCCCCTCGTCAACTTGGGGCCAATTAGAAAGGAGAAGAGTAGGAGGGAGGAGGAAGTGTTTGCTCAACGCACAGGAAGTATGAAGGAAGTTCTTTATTTTCCTCCCTCTCTGATAGTGGACCTTTGAGATGGTTCTGGATGGAAACTTAAGGCTGTGCACTGTACCCCAGAGGAGACAACACTTTGTACCGTATCCAAGGAAAGCAGAAGAACTACTGCATAATGCATCTGTTTTTCCCTTCAGAAGCCCGGTGTCTTCAAGTTTAGGAGTTTGTTGAATAGAAGATTAAACTTTACTACTTTAAATACAGTTGATTAAATGTATTTAATCTTATGTTGAAGATGTCATTCCGCGTTAATACTAATGTAGACTAATTCTTACTGAGGAAAATAGTTTTGTATTGATTTGTAATAAAGATAGGAAAAACACTGGTGGTTGGATTACAGAAAATGCGGTAATTTCTTTCTTCAGGGGGAAAGAAATAAACAGGAATATCAATTAACATAGCCACTTCCCATTAATGATGATTAAAATGTAAACTGATATAATTATCATACTCTGGATGCCATGTAATTGAATTGCAGGTACTGAATGAGAGGAAGGGACCAATGTTGTTGGCTCATTTCTGTTTCCCCCAATAGAATTTGTTTTCAATCATTATGACCTTTACTGATAATAGGCTGTAGATACATTATTACAACCTTGTTAGCCTGTGGTTTACAGTTTGCAATTAGAGCAATTATTGATTCCTCGCGCTAGCAGACCTACAGAGGTTCCACTAACACATTTTGTAATGCAAACTTTTGGAGATTAATTAGTTCCCTCATTTCAGGTAATGCATCTTAAAGAGCTGAAACAAAAATCTGCTTTCATATAACTGAGTTCGAAATACTCCAGCGAGCATGAACATCCAGAGAGAGGTTGAGTGACGCACATTGCAACAATTGCAGGTGACTAATGATCACGTTAGTCTAGTGTGTGAAACTCAATTTCAAGCTTATCGTTTAGGTGAAGAGTAAAAACAACAAATAGGAAAATTGTGTTAAGTTTACGGCCATGAAACGTAGATTTCAGGTCCCCACAAGGATGGAAGAAATGTTTTAACTTGAGGTACTTTACCTTCAGGACTAAAATGTAAATATAATATAAAACAAGTCCAGAAAATGTTTTTGTAGGCTAAAACGTTAGATATACATTTGTTTAGGTAAGGAATTATGGTTTACACAGAAGTTAGGCTATTGAGGTTAATGTTTAGGTTAGAGGATTTGAAAACCTAAAGATTTTTTTTTCCATAAGTTATGAAAACATGGTGTGTTTGTGACCTGTTACTGTATGTGTGCTGCAGCATGTTCTCAAACAGGGAGTTGCCTACCTGATTACATTGCGCGCGCACACACACACACACACACACACAGAGACGAGGTAGAGGTTCTGGAGATTTGCCAGAACCACCACTCCCTGCATGCTCCTCCTTGGCTCCCAGACATACATAGTGACGCCACTGTGGCTGGGAAAGGAAGTGAAGCAATCAGTGAAGTGTTTTAACGATCTCACCAAAGCTCCTCACTCTTCCTATTAACTAAATCAGAAACTTGATGAGTCAGAATTGAATCAGGTTTGACTTAAGAAAGTGAGCATTAGGTTTTACATTTTTGTAATTTAATGGATTATTTTTTAGACCATAGTGACTTCAGGATAGCACATTTATTTTAAATGGGGCAACCCCACTACTCATTAATAGCACATGTAAATACATTTTTCACAATTAATTAGATACTGACAAAAAATAACATTAAAAAATATATTTATTTTAAAAAAACACCACATTGGGGGATTCCATGATAAGTCTTTGACTTTTGATTTGAAGCTTAACATTTCAGAATGGAATGTGGCTTTAGCAGCTGTTTTGTTCTAACCTCTTAAACAAGGGTATTTAAAAATGAATTCAAAACCACTTGTGGACACTTATTTTCTGTTTATTTTTGTTATAGCATGATCAGTAGATAATTTTATGGTTGCGTAATATGAGTTAGTTTAGCTGCACTGCTTGGGTCTGTCATAAAAATGTGGATGAAATCACTAGACAATCAAATTGGTGGTTGACATATAAGCCTGAAAGGTTTTAAAAATATTAGATATGAAAATTATTGAGTTGTGTTATACTCTTAGATTTCCAAAAATATGTGGTCTTTAATATTTTATATTGGAATCTGAATTTATTGACCAATTAGTTGTATTAGTGCCTAAAATTGTCATATGGTGTGATATGAAAGTTATTGTATATTACATACAAATGTAGTATACTTAAGAAAAGTATTTCACAATTCTTTATCATTACAATCTGGAGACCCAGCATTTCCTTGTGATGATTCCTTATATTTTGTATTATTTTTTTCTTTCTTGAACATCATGCGTTTTCAATCTTTATATATATTATAGATTCATTCTGACAAACTGTTATAAATCAAAAAAAGTGTCTCTTGATTATACTACACTGATTAGCAATAATATTATGACCACATGCTTTATTTTGTGTAGGTCCCCCTTTTCCCACCAAAACAGTAGATTGTCTTTTGGATCGGATCACACGGGCCAGCCTTCGCTCCCCACGTGCATCAATGAGCCTTGGCCGCCCATGACCCTGTCTCCGGTTCATCGCTTTTTCTTCCTTGGGCCACTTTTGTTAGGTACTGGCCACTGAGGACCAGGAACACCCCACAAGTGCTGCAGTTTTGAAGATGCTCTGACCCAGTCGTCTAGCCATCACAATTTGGCCCTTATCAAAGTCGCTCTGATCCTTACGCTTGCCCATTTTTCCTGATTATAGCACATCAACTTTGAGGACAGAATGTTCACTTGCTGCCTAATATTTCCCACCCATTGACAGGTGCCATGATAGCAAGATTATCAGTGTTATTATCTTCACCTGTCAGTGGTCATAAAGCTGATCGGTGTAAAAACATGTATGGAGTTGATATCAGGTGATTTGAAGAAATAATTAAGGTCCATTCAAGAAAATATTATAAATTGATTTGCATTTTAATGAGGGAAATAAGTATTTGATCCCCTCTCAATTAGCTGAGATTAGGAGAATGCTCCTAATCTCAGCCTATTACCTGTATAAAAGACACCTGTCCACAGAACCAATAAATCACATTACAAACTCTCCACCATGGCCAAGACCAAAGAGCAGTCCAAGGATGTCAGGGACAAGATTGTAGACCTACATTAGGCTGGAATGGGCTACAAGACCATTGCCAAACAGCTTGGTGAGAAGGTGACAACAGTTGTTTTGATTATTTGCAAATGGAAGAAACACATAAGAACTGTCTATCTCCCTCAGTCTGGGGCTCAATGCCAGATCTCACCTCGTCGAGTTGCAATAATCATGAGAACGGTGAGGAATCAGACCAGATCTTCACGTGAGGATCTTGTCAATGATCTCAAGGCAGCTGGGACCATAGTCACCAAGAAAACAATGGGTAACACTATGCCGTGAAGGAATGAAATCCTGCAGTGCCCGCAAGTTCCCCCTGCTAAAGGAAACACATGTACAGGCCCGTCTGAAGTTTGCCAATGAATATCTGAATGATTCAGAGGAGAACTGGGTTAAAGTGTTGTGGTCAGATGAGACCAAAATTGAGCTCTTTGGCCTCAACTCACCGTGTTTGGAGGAGTAGGAATGCTGCCAAGGAAACCATCCCCCTGTCAAACATGAAGGTGGAAACATGCATTTTGGGTGTTTTACTGCTAAGGAGGGAGGACTTCTTCACTGCATCAAAGGGATGATGGACGGGGGCCTTCAAATCCTGGGTGAGAACCTCCTTCCCTCAGCCAGGGTATTGAAAATGGGTCGTGGATGGGTATTTCATCATGACAATGACCCATACACACGGCCAAGGCAACAAAGGAGTGGCTCAAGAAGAAGCACATAAATGTCCTGGAGTGGCCTAGCCAGTCTCCACATCTAAATCTCATAGAAAATCTGTGGGTTGCCAAATGTCTCCATTGAAACGTAATAACTTGGAGAATATCTGCAAAGAGGAGTGGGACAAAATCCCTCCTGAGATGTGTGCAAACCTGGTGGCCAACTACAATAAACTTCTGACCCCTGTGATTGACAACATGGGTTTTTGCCACTAAGTACTAAGTCATGTTTTGCAGAGGAGTCGAATAATTATTTCCCTCATTAGAATGCTAATTAATTTTTAACGTGTTTGACATATTTTTCTGGATTTCTGTTGTTATTCTGTCTCACAGTTCAAATAAACCTACCATTAAAATTATTGACTGATTGTATCTTTGTCTGTGGGCAAATGTACAAAATCAGCAGGGGGTCAAATACTTTTTTCCCTCACTGTATATGTAGTTTATAATTACGTTTTAGTTTTTTCCTCTTTGGCCTTTCCATCAGTCATAATTGAGTTAATTAAATGAATTAAATCTCACATCATGCCTCTCCTAATTAAACTAGACAGCTTGCTACAATAGCATCCTAAATCAACATCTGTTGCTAGGCGGTGGAATGTTAGGGTCTGCCTCAGTTGCCACAGTTTCAGGGTGTTTGAGTGTGTCCCAAATACCACCCTGTTCTCTACATAGATAACTACTGTTGACCAGAGAAGTGCACTATTTAGGGTGATGTGATGATGTCTTATTTAGGTCAGTGGAGTGGATGGTAAGTTTTCCCTTCAGGGATTTGTTAATGAGGACTAGAACATTACCTCAGAGTGGAACCCATCTGTTTGTTTCCCTTGACTCTTTGATTGGGCCCTTCTGGTCTCAGATATGTTTGTGTTGCCTTACCAGGGCCTTTGTTTTCGGTGAGACAAAGATTATAAGAATTGGCAAGAAAGAACAAAAAGATCTGGGACCAGACTAGCCTATCACAATTGATTACATGAGGGAGCGATAAAAAAAAACAAGTGAAGTGTTAAAAGGAAATGGATGTAAATAGATGAATGGGAGTGGATTGAACTTTGACATTGTATTGCAAGTTTAATTATCATGTTCAGTGACATCAATCCCCCAAAAATCTTTACAGCTTCACTATAGTCCACTTCTTTCACTTCTAGGCCAATATGACAATGTCTCATTCTCGTGCCAAATTCTTTGTCCTACCTCAAAAAACATTGCTGTCAGAGTTTTACAAACCGAGACAAGTCATTCTTTGCATAGAAATAACAGTATACCAGATAAGGCAAACAGACAAGAAGTATCTTTCCATTGATACATTAATTAATTTCATCTGAGTCATCTATGACTTCCTGTTTCACGGGATATACATCTGTGGTGACACATGCAAAACTACCTTCTGTCTATCAACATTGGGATGGTCAGAGGAAACACAAATAAAATCGGACCAACGGTTTTGTTTACCGTGGTGAATTTGGCAAGGGCTATACACAAAAGTCTTGATGTCTGGCATTGGCGGTTCTATAGTAAACTTTACTTCATCCAAAAGGTCTAGGAATGTAAACTCAGCCATAATCACCTTATACACTGACTTCTAGTGCGTGCGTGTGTGTTTGAGAGTGATTGTCATGACTGGGAAGGGGTGTCAAAACTATACGTAAAATTAAAATGCTCATTATCTCCCTCCTGAGACACAAACCCACAATGTGTAATCCGAGGGGGACGGTAACCATTATGCAAATGAACCTAATCTGCTGGCACACCTGATTCAACTTGCCAACTAATTATTATTAATTAGCTCTAGAAACTCTGTGTATAGCAAAAACTAGCGTAGAGCAAAAACATGAAATGCATCCTGGTCCTGGGGACCCCAAGGAGTGCATGTTTTTGCCCTAGCATTCACTCACCTGATTCAAATGAATGAACGACTTGATGATAGGTTGATTATGTCAATCAAGTGTGTAAGTGGTGAGGTGACATTTGTATCAGGGGTGTGAGTGCTGGGGCAAAACCAAAACATGTCGTCACCCCTTGGGGCCTCCAGTACCAGGATTGGGAAACACTGACTTACATAATCACTTGTAATGTATGTCACAATGATGCAGGAAAAGGTATGTATAGGCACCTACTGTTGTGTGAAAAGGCAGTCACCTCCTTAATGTAATTAATTTAAAAAAAGGAACTATGGTCACATGGATTACTAAATCGTTACTAAGAAAAGAAGGAAGGAATGCGTTCTTTTAAATTGTCTAAGTGAATTGTCTGTTTTTTTACCGTAGTAGGAATCACAGCACAGGCTTGTGCCAATCTGAACAACTGTTATCCACAAAAAAAATCCTCAGTGTTTCTTCTAGTGTACTGAACAAATATATTAACGCATCATGAATTACTATGTTGCAGTTCATTAAAGGACGTGAGCTGACAGTTTCATTAAGCCCTAATCTGAATTACATCCATATAAAGAATGTCTGATTGTCTAGGTAGGATGTTTTATTTAAGGTGTTTATATTATTATTCAGGTCAAAAAGCAACAGCACACAGACCGCAGTTTGTGATTTAATAGACCACAAGCAAAATATTCCAGCATGTTATGCACAGAATAATCAAGAATTTAAATAACAGATAGCTGCAACCCAGCTACAGACACATTCTTGATCCGTTTTTTTTTCAAGAATGAGTTTGGCTATGTCTTTCATTTCCCAAATGATCCGTTATCTCAACGCCTCAACCTGTCTGTTCATAAACTTCACAAGATATATAATTCATGGATAATGTCCCCATAATGTTGCATATTTTTCCATGTAATAGGGTGTGAGTGGAGTAGATAATGCCCCCCATTAATGTGTGTGAATAAAAACTAAAATATTTCTGCATGTAGATGAAATGCTGAAGAGAGATCTTTGGTAGGCGTTTGTTTTAACTAGCCCGCATAGCAGTGGAAAAAGTCTAGTCTGAGCCAAGATAAATATGGCCAGCAAGCTCAGAGCTCATTGCGACTCATGAGTAAGCCCCAGTTTCGTAGGGATCAAGTTCTTATTCTAGATTGAATCCAGATCAACTATTCCCTGAAACTGTATGACAAAGTATGACTGTGCAGAGCACAGCTCACACCTAAAGACAAAGAAACTAACCGACTTAAGCTCCTCTGACACATTTATACACTGGGGAAAGTGAATAGGAAAATTGCTGTCCTTTATTGTCTTGGGTAGGCCTGTCTCGGGTAGGCCTGCATACATTTAAACAGATAAATATCACAAACATCTATATAAGGGGCTTTGTAGCCAAGATATTCCCTTGGTCCAGGCAGCAGTTTTAAAGTCTTTTATTCCCAACAGCCATTTGTTATGGCCAGTGCACCCACTTCACTTATATGAGTGAGCCTATCAGCTGTATCCATGTTCATTTTGCCCTGGGTGACCTTCTCCCTCCTCCTCAGCATGCCAGGGCAGCAGTAACCGTTTAACTGTTCTGGGAACCAGAGAGGACCACTATTTGAACATGGTCAAGACCTACAGCAACTGTACCGTGATCCTAGAGAACCTGGAGATCACATACCTTGAAGACCACCAGGATTTGTCTTTCCTCAGGGTAAGATACAAGTATGCTAGCTTGGTCCCTGGGCTGTGTGCACAGTCTTGTCAACCCTGTTGAACAATGGTCAGATTAGGGGCTAAAGCCTTTTTCTGGAGAAAAAACACTAAAGCTGCTGAAGCTTCTTAGACCCCCCCAAAAAGCCATGTTTTACAAACACGCAGTTTAAGTGGAAATCAACCTGTACTGCTGATTATTCAATGAGTTACTTGTGAGTTTGAATGTGTGTCAATGGATGAGGTTACAGACAGACTCTTGCCTTCTATATATGAAGAGATGACCTAATCCAAACCTTTTCATTTGTTTGTCCTTAGTCCATCCAGGAGGTGGGTGGCTACGTTCTGATTGCAGCCAACACAGCCAACAGGATTCCTCTGGACAACCTTCGAATCATCCGAGGCCACACTCTCTACAATGGTGACTTTGCCCTGGCTGTCCTGAGTAATTATAACAAGTCCACTGGAACAGGCACGACTGAGATATCTCTGAACAGCCTCACAGGTCAGCTTCTTGCTCTCTCAACTCTACCGGGCTACTCTGTATGCCGAGCCCAGCTTTCTCGGTACTAATAAAAAAACAGGAACATTCTTAGAATTGGTTAAAATGTTTAAGTAGAACCCAGAGGTTTTCCTGGTCAGCTCACATGGTCCAAAACATTGCGGTTGCATTGGAATTTTGTCATTGCATATCTATTTGTTAGATTACATCCCTAAAATAGGTTGGGTTTAGAGCTGGGGTTTTGGATATGTTGGAGCTGTGGTTTAGGCTAGAGCTGCAACAACGAATCGATAAAAATAATGTCGATAATGAAAATTGATTGAGTCCTATATTTCTCCACAATAGAAATGGAGGCATTTAAATGCATTATAATTTGCATTAACATTTACAATATCAGTCAAAAATATATTAACCAGCTTCATGTACTCTGTAATGCTTTAATAACAGTCTTGAAAATTACATTTGCCTATGATAGCCCTTAAGTTTTTTAACATGTTTTTATTTCTTTTGTAACAACTGCCTACAGTTGTTTTAATGAAAGCATTGTAAAAGGATGAAGAATAAACACTTTTCAATAATTTCACAATTTTAAATAAAACCCCTGCATTTAATTCTGGGAATTATGAAGTAGTAATCAACAGATTAATCGATTAACCAAATAGTTGTTCATTGCAGCCCTAGTTTACACTATGCATGAGCTGGGGTTCAGGATATGCAGGAGCTGGGATTTAGGCCAATTTTGTGTTGAACCAGGATCTGGATCCTTAGGTAGGGTTGCAATTAGAGCAGGATATGTTATAATTTGTGTGCACTTGTAATTTAGTTTTCACCAACATTTCACTTTTTCAGAGATCCTGAAAGGAGGAGTAAAATTCACAAACAACAAGTTGTGTAATGTTGAGACCATCCAGTGGTTGGACATTGTGGACAGTAAGAACGATCCGAAAATGGTCTTACCAAAACCCAGCAAAAATAAGCTATGTAAGGTCTTCTTCATTCATCAAACATTAGATGACAATATATACTGTAAATATACTGTACTCATATTAAAGGTGTTGTGTTTTTGTATATGTTGAGGAAACTGTTAATGTTGTTAGATATTTATAAGATGCTACATCATCTAGTGCAGTTAGTAATACTTTACACTGATCTTTGGAAAAGCCGTGTTTTATTTGATAGCATAACACCCTCCATCCTACGCTCGGGTCGTGACTGAAACTTAGCAGGGTTGGCCCTGAATGGGCCCTGGCTGGGTATTGCAGGGCCAATTGGTGGCACTTTTCGCTCTGGTCTTAAGATCCAATCCCAATGCCCCGGAGCGGTGACGGGGACATTGCCCTCTAAAGGGTGCCATTATTCATGTGGGATTTAAAACAAATGTCCCTGTTATCCCTGCCCTAACTGTAAGAGTATCACTGTTATCCCTGTGTCCCAGAAACATTTCCAATCTGGTCCTCTTATTATCATAGCCTGCTTATCAACCTTAACTGTTCATCAAGCTGTTGATGGAAAGTAATAATGTCTTCTCTGTCAACTTACCTGATAAAATATATATTAATTAGGTTTAATCAAAATAAATGTATGAACATTAAGGACACTGTTTTGAAATGATGTTTTTTGCTGAATTTGCATGTTTCCTAGGTAAGAAATGTGATCCTGGATGTTTCAATAGTTCATGTTGGGCGCCCGGCCCAGAAAACTGCCAAACATGTACGTTTTTTAAATAATCATTCTGCTTTATTAAAAGGCATACTTCATGTTGCTTTATTAAAAGGCATACTTCATGTTGCTTTATTAAAAGGCATACTTCATGACCAAAAACAAGGACGACTGTGTAATATCACCTGAGGCCACCTGCACATCACTGGTGCTATTTCCTCCCTTTATAGTGACAAAGCTGAACTGTGCCCAGCAATGCTCTGAGAGGTGTAAAGGTCCATCCCCCAGTGACTGCTGCAATGAACATTGTGCTGCAGGCTGCACCGGACCCCGTGCTACGGACTGTCTGGTGAGGAACGGGCGTGCTGATGGACAGACGGACGCACCCATAGACATGCACACAGACGGACAGGCACACAGACCAACTGACTATTTCGTCAAACGATAAGCTCCCCTCTTTCAATGCGCAAGGTGTTATCGTCTATAGCACCCAAAAAAGCATGCACAGTAACATACTTAAAAAATCCACCAGAAATAGTTGATCATCTGGGCACATTTAGCATACTACTTCCAGCATGCTATGGATTTGGGACATACTAATCTGGTTAACTATATTTTATGCATAGTATATGACTTGAGATTCAGACATAGTTTGTTAAAAACATTTGTGCAAAATTCCCCTTGCATTGGTTTGTTTCTGAAGGCCTGTGGTGTCATATTCCAGTGATTGTTTACTTCGTGCCCCAGCCAGGAGTTGGCTTGATTACTACTGGCCAGGGCAGAAGTAAACAATGGTTAACTGTGGATTATGACACAAAGGGCCTTCAGACACAACCAAAGGTAGAGGGAATGTCATATACATCATATATGGTTATTGGACTTACTTTCCCTTTAACCAGGAAGTCTTCAACTGATGATATTTTCAAATTTTATTGGGGTCATTGTGGGAGGCAGGAGTTTTTCATGGATGGGACTTTTATATTTGTATACTATGAATCAGTTATCCTTTAAAAGTCAAGGGTTTAAAGAAGCAGACAAACATTTCACACAATATAATTTTTCTTAAAACCACTCCACTGTGCTTTGAGAATAAAGCCCAGCTGTCTAATCAGTAAAAGCCTGGGCTAAATCCAGTAGGGTTTGCCAGAAAGTCAAATCAAGGTTTTCTTATTGTACTAACTCCTGTAGTTCTGCACTGATTCGTTGTCTTTAGTTAGGTTTCTAACACATAACCCTATTGTTTGGTGTAACAGGCCTGCAGGGACTTCCAGGATGATGGGACATGTAAAAACTCATGTCCCCCGCTCCTGCTCTATGACCGGAACCTTCACCAATTGGTCAACAATCCCGAGGGAAAGTACAACTTCGGGGCCACGTGCGTGAAGACATGCCCACGTAAGAAAACCCCAATATTCCCTCATCTCTTATGTAGCTACATGACAGCGGGTCCAAGCATTTTAGAAGCTTTATACGCAGAGGTGGCTTCAACCAAAACCACAAAGAACACATCCTGTACTGTATAACGACTTTCAGGTATTTACATGCATGTTATCTCATTTTAATACCCAACTGAAGAAGTATCTTATTTGCCTTTTAGACAGCCTTTTTGTTCATCAAGGCTGCCAAACATGTTGGGTGTTACTTTGTATGGTGAATATGTCATCAATGTAATCTGATTACTTGTGTGTTCCCACCAGATAACTACGTGGTGACAGACCATGGGGCGTGCGTTCGGACATGCACCGGGGACACATACGAGGTGGACGAGGGAGGGCTCAGGAAGTGCAAGAAGTGTGATGGACTGTGCCCCAAAGGTAGACGCGATATAAATGAAGTCAAGTCTCCTATGTATGTGTATAGCATATTTATTACAATAGGGGAGTTTCAATGGCTTGAATGGGATTTAGTTTCTGAATCTTAATGGATTTTACCTTGCTCTTGCCTTCTGTCACGATTCTGCTTATGATTTCTCAAGAAACTCTGTGGCAAGAAATACCAAGAAATTGGTGGACATGTTTTTAAATGAATATGTAACTTATTTCACAGTTTGCAATGGACTTGGAATGGGGAATCTCGCCAAAGTTCTATCAATTAATGCCACTAACATTGAAACCTTAAGAAACTGCACCAAAATCAATGGGAACATTGCTATCATCCTCACATCTATCCAAGGGTAGGTGTTAATAATGAGCTTATACAGTAATTTTATTTGTATCTTTTTAACTTGGTATCAATGTTAATATTCAACTTGTGGATAAGATATTTAAAAATTATGTATTCGTATTCTCAGGGATCCATATACTAAAACACCAAAGATGGACCCTGCACAGCTAGATGTTTTCAAGACGGTCAGAGAAATCACTGGTAAGGGGCAAAGTAAATCTAATATATCTAACTATACTAAAACATTAGCAAAAGAGCCAAGTTGTTGATTATCTTACTTTCTCATTTCTCTGTATCCAGGCTACCTCCTTATTCAAAACTGGCCAAAGAACATGAAGTCCCTCAGTCCTTTTGAGAACTTGGAAATAATTAGAGGACGAATCAAACAGTAAGCTCATGGTTCACAGTTTTTAGCCTCTATTATTAAGCGACAGTAGTGAGCTGGTCAAGCCCTTAACTAGCCCTTTTTTCTCTCTCTCTCTGTCTCTCTGTCTCTCTGTCTCTGTCTGTCTGTCTCTCGTGCCATCTCTCCCCCTCTTCCTTTAGTGGTCTGTTGAGCTTGTCCATAAGCCATTTAACCATCACCCACCTCGGTCTACGCTCGCTGAAGGAGATCAGTGATGGAGATGTGACCATCAGCTTGAACCCAAACCTCTGCTACACTGAGAAACAGCACTGGAGGCAACTGTTCAAGTTTGATACCCAGACTATCCGTCTGGAAAGCAACGCTGACACCACTTTCTGTGGTAAATCTTACGGCCAGTGTTTTATGATCATTGATTACTGGTTATCTAACAAAAAAAGCAAGACCAACCAAATAAACAGATACGGCGCACACTAAGAGTCAAGGCCATAATGAATTACAGATGACATGTTCAGTACTGACTGAACAAGAGGTTACATGGGGATATGTGGCTCTGAGATTAACATTGGACCATGACAATCTCTGTTGTGGTCATAAAAGTGTGAAAGATAGCTACATACGTACATGTCATAATGATTAAACGTTAGCGTGGGAGAACAAGGAAATAATCGCTGCTAGCCTGTTGCTTGTATGGTGGGTGTGAATTATTTATTGTGTGTGTGTGTGTGTGTGTGTGTGTGTGTGTGTGTGTGTGTTCGTTCGTTCGTTCGTTCGTTCGTTCGTTCGCAGGGCGGCGGAACAACACATGTGACAGATTGTGCAATAGAGATGGCTGCTGGGGGCCTGGACCCAGCTTGTGTTTGTCCTGTCTTGACTACAGCCGGAAAGGGAGCTGTGTGGAGTCCTGTAACCTGCTAGATGGGTGAGAGAGAAGCCCTGTCTGTATCTCATTCACACAGTGGAAAAGGCCTCATTCTGCTAGATTAGAGTCATGAAGTGGGAAGTTCCTTTTAGTTTAGTTTTTTACACAAAAAATAAACAACTGTCCACTTAAACTAGCAACTGAACTTACTGCATTATTTTGCAAGATGTTGCATGGAATTATAGTAGTATAGTACAACCCAACATAAAATCTGGCATCAGGAGTGCATGTATGTAAGATCTTAAGTAGAAAGATTGTAATAAATTCCTCTTAGTTGGAATGGCTGCACATGTCCTAGCTATTGAGCTGACTTCCCTCTACTATTACAAGGAAAGGGATTAATACAGCCATCTGTAAATCATATGTTCAACTAGCAGTAATATATCCTGCTCCCAGATCTGTTTTGTCTTACCAACTCCTATGGGACAATGATCAGATGAGTTGGCAGGGCAGGAGAACAGATCTGGGACCAGTGGAAATGCTCCATGCTGACATTTTGCCCTGATTCTGCAGGGAACCTCGTGAGACTGAAGTGAATAAGACCTGTTTGCAGTGTCATCCTGAGTGCCAGCTCCTGAATGGAACCCAGTCCTGCTCTGGACCAGTATGTGTCTCTCAGATCTATACCCTGTCCTACGTATTTGGCTCTATAATAAACTCCCTCACTCTCTTGATCTATTCTGTGTCCCAACACAATACACACTTTGTTTTTTTCAGGCATGCCTAATCACAGTGCTATAGATCTGCTGAAAATATTTCAGCACAGTAGGCTTGTTTCCTTCTAATGCCATTTTACATTGTTGTATCTAGGAGAGACAGGGAACAGACAGTGCCAGTGAGAGCATTTATTAACAAGGGGCAGAGGAAAGTAAAATCAAATGTAGTCGTTAAACCTGTGGGGCAGAGTACTGCATCCTACTGTACCTTCTTTCTCCTTGTTCCTCTGCTGCTTCCTGGGGCTTTTTTATCCTGCCCTGACGAGGCCTGATTGAGGGCATATGTGTCATCCAGTGG
This sequence comes from Esox niger, assembly GCA_016801105.1. NCBI lineage: Eukaryota > Metazoa > Chordata > Actinopteri > Esociformes > Esocidae > Esox > Esox niger. Next base: position 1,967 of record JACXGJ010007012.1, on the reverse strand, counting down.
TGGCAGCCAAGCTGCGTTCAAGGGTCCCATTTTGCAGCGCTGGGCCAGGTTCCTGGGGTGTTGTCCCCATGCTAATGCAAGACTGGGTGCATTCATGACTCCGTGTGTATTGAAGTCTGTCTGTCTCTTTCAGGGCCCAGAGCAATGTACCCAGTGTGCTAACTTCAAAGATGACAACAACTGTGTCCCGATGTGTTCAAGAGGGGTGCCAGGGGTGGAAGGGGGCACTTACATCTGGAAATATGCAGACAAGAGGAAAGTGTGCCACCTGTGCCATCAAAACTGCACTCAGGGGTAAGTAAACAGCATTTGTCACCAACAGTCACACAGACAAAAATACAGACAAATGAGCATCATGCTTATCAACCAAAACAACGTTGAAATATTTATGTTTGTATATTTACAGATGTACTGGTCCTGGTCTGAAAGGCTGCACGCAGAAAGGGTATGAAAAGGGAGATTATAATAATGTGTAAATGTAATGTAAATGTAGAAACCGTAACTCACTAACCTAACTAACATTTTATCACCAGTAACTCTGGCCTATCAGTGATTGCGGCCGGCGTGGTGGGCGGGCTTCTGGCCTTTCTCATTATGGCCCTGTCCGTTTTCGTGTTGATACGCCGACGCCACATTAAAAGGAAGAGGACCCTGCGAAGACTTCTCCAGGAGAGGGAGGTGAGAGGCATCTTTCAAGTAAAGAAATGCAGCAATTTCAATGCATCAAAAAGAGCCAAAAGTAAATCCTCTGCATCTATTACTATTTCACAGCTAGTCGAACCTTTGACCCCCAGTGGTGAGGCCCCCAACCAGGCTCTCCTCCGTATTCTGAAGGAGACGGAGTTTAAGAAGATCAAAGTGTTGGGCTCTGGGGCTTTTGGCACTGTCTACAAGGTGCATTCAGATGACCGCTGTCTTGGGTTGTAGTTCTGTAGTAATGGAGCAGATGGCATTGTGTTAAGGCAGCTTACAAACCAATGCCCTTCAAGTACATCTGCTGTCAGTTTGTAAATCAACAACCACATATATGACACACCACATCATGCATCAGAACCCCGAATCCAATAACCATTCCCAAATAACACATATACACCAGTTTTATTTGTTTTCATATTAGGGCCTTCTGACCTCAATACATTCTATGTGGTGTGCAGGGTCTGTGGGTTCCTGAAGGAGAGGATGTGAAGATCCCTGTGGCAATAAAGGTTTTAAGAGAGGCTACATCACCGAAAGCCAACAAGGAGATCTTGGACGTGAGTTCTATCACTCTATGTCACTAGGATGGAAGGTAATGGAAGTTAGAAAGGTTATCTTCCAAATGAAAAATGTAAGTTAGAACTATTAGAAACAGCTTTGTTATCTAACAGTCCTTGATGGTATTATAATGTACATGCCCTCTCAACTTAAAATTATTTTGACAAATGAGTATTTTTGTCTGATTTAGCAACATAATACACCATTGTGTAGTCTACAATAACTCAGTATTATTACATTTCTCTTGCCACTTTAGGGTCCCATTTCCATGAACAGTCTAATTCCACGCACAAGCTCTTCGATTTAGGAGGAGAGATAGAAATAATGACAATATTTAGTTTGTAAAATGAGATATGGAGTCAGGTTTCTATAAGCTGACCTCTCAATGGAAGTAGAGGAAATGGGTTTAACTCATTGAGAAGGTTTGGACCAGTTTTGGGCGTGGGAGGAGGATACTAATTCAAGGTTAATGTATTCTGGAACAGAATCTAGAATCTGTTCCAGTAACCACAATTTAGTAAACACAGTACAGACCTGGGTTTAAATAGTATTAGTAAACACAGTACAGACCTGGGTTTAAATAGTATTAGTAAACACAGTACAGACCTGGGTTTAAATAGTATTAGTAAACACAGTACAGACCTGGGTTTAAATAGTATTAGTAAACACAGTACAGACCTGGGTTTAAATAGTATTAGTAAACACAGTACAGA